>RPOG01002094.1:63730-108141 GCA_008086565.1 Thalassoma bifasciatum | reverse complement strand
GAGAAATCTACAAACTTTTCCACTTGGTCACAAATGTCATTTGGGCTCCTCTGGCTGATGCAGTTTCCTGTTTCCTGTTTTATTCTCTTCACTTTAAAATAAAAGTCTAATGTTACGGTTGCACCACCCTGACATTTGACAAGGTGAAAATTACGGGACAAACGTTTTTGACATTTCTCAACAGCTTTAAAATTCTTTTCATTTGCAAAGAATGTTTTATTTAAAAAGGTTCAAGCGTAAAATAATGCCACTGTATTTTTAATTTCCATTTACAATAACTGACATTCAATTTTTAGAGTTTAATTACTGTGGATACTTGTCAGGACGGTTGCACCACCTGACATTTTGGGGGTTTGAGGAACCAAAACATAAAAAAAACATGTTATATTTTAATAGTTTAAAGATGTGTTCAAATAACACAGGTTTCATAGAATAAAGAAATACATGTGATGAAATACTCAATTCATGATGGAAGGAAATATTGCACTCANACAAAAGTTTTTTACATTTCTCAACAGCTTTAAAATTCTTTTTATTTGCAAAGAATGTTTTATTTAAAAAGGTTGAAGCATAAAATAATGCCACTGTATTTTTAATTTCCATTTACAATAACTGACATTCAATTTTTAGAGTTTAATTACTGTGGATACTTGTCAGGACGGTTGCACCACCTGACATTTTGGGGGTTTGAGGAACCAAAACATAAAAAAAACATGTTATATTTTAATAGTTTAAAGATGTGTTCAAATAACACAGGTTTCATAGAATAAAGAAATACATGTGATGAAATACTCAATTCATGATGGAAGGAAATATTGCACTCACAGTTCCTCTTTTAGAACAACACTGAGAACTTCAAATGTCTAAACACTAAAAGAAAAGTTGTTTTCAGGCTCATGGCTGACTTCAGCATAACTACGGCAAGCTGTAAGTCATGGCTACAACCACTTCAAGACACTTGGTGGCCAACTTCAGTCGATAACATAAAACGAAACAACACGTCATGTCACGTGGCAGATGACTTTTTACTTATCTTTGTTTATTTATGTTCTGAAAAATCCAGATCCAGTGACTAATTTCATATTTATGTGTTTAAAAACTACAAAATGTTGCTGACAAAGAAAAGGAATCAAAGAATTGGATCGATAAGGGCATCATCAATACCTATCTCTAATCATCACCAACGCTCTATCAGGAACCAAAGAGACCAGTTTCTTGCTCCTTTTGTATCATTTTTACACTAATTTTTGGGTCATTTCAGCACCTGGACCCTTCTACTACAGAGCCACGCTGTTGTAATCTGTGCAGAATGTGGTTTGTGAATGTCTGACTGAAATCTGTGAGTCACTTTTTCAAACCCTGCAGGCTCAGGTGACGGGTACAGGTTGTTTTAAAAAGTCTAACTGCATGTTGTTGTAATATTGATGGAGAACAAATTGTCATACAAAGGAAATCTTTCTGGGAGGAAACTTGTGTAAACGCTGAGATTATTTGGAGACATAGATGTCAGTGAGAGTGATGGTACTTGGCTTTGTTTTTCGAGGTAGGTACACTTATTTTTATTTTTTATTTTTGGGTCTTCCTGCGCCAGACTGAAAGAAAGACGAGCCGACGTCTCCAGTCTTCCTAAATGGCAGAGACTTTTTGCAAAGTGGCTTACCTGCACACGGTTGCTCCTAGACTGTACTTATAAATTTTGAGGACTTTACATTTACGTGAGTCTAACTTCAGGTTTGTACACTCTTCACACATGCAATACATCATTTAGAGAGAGCACAGGTTAAACTCAGTTCAAGCTCTTTCACTGCCTTTTTTTTAAGTCCTCCTACACACAAACATCACACACTTTCACGTCCGTTTTCATCATTCACTGACTTTTATTTTACAGACACTTTCAGTTTGGCTGCTTCAGACTCATATATGAGAGTTTCTGTATCCTGTATACACCCAATCACATTACTAATAAATGTAAATGAGCATCCATTTACATATTTAACCACATTACAGCAACAACTCACACTGTTATTTCACTTTCTCACTGTCTGTCATGTCACCTGCTGTTATCAGGGTCGGGCAGAGCGACGTGCAAACGACGGATCGCACAGATTTGGACAATCTGACAGTTTGTTTATAGTTAATATCACATAAAGTGTTTTATTTAACACTTTCAGGGTCAAAGGCAGCAGCGTCCAGATCTGGCACAGTCTGTTCTCCTCAGAGAAAAGCAGCTAACTTTAAAAACTATTGCAATATATGTCGCTATACACAACAGGAAACCAAAATATCGCAACATACTTTTGTCCTTAAAAGGAACCCTGGCTACCAGAACGTCATTTTCCTAAATGATCAGTGTGTTTACCAGCTACATAAGAACCATAATAAAATCTGTCAAAATATCTTAGTTTGTATAAAATTTGAAAAAATGTTTTCACCTGTAACGTAACGTAAAAACGTCTGGGTAGTGACGTCATATGGTTGCACCGGGCTGGATCTCATACAGGATCATATAAGTCCTGGAGCGGACTTCAGTGGTTTCCAGAGGAAGTTTTGTGGGTTTGTGTTGGAAAATAGTCGGCACAGCATTTGGCTTTAGTCTCCGTTTATAATGACCCACACGACAGTCGAGAAAGTAGTCGTACCCGGCCGATAATGCAGCAAATGCTTCTGGGGAGAAGTGGCCAGAACATAGCCGCGGCTCCATGGGAAGTTGTTTACGCCCACAAGCCATTTCCCACAACTTCCTTCTTTTCTTGTCTTTTGGGAAGCTGTGCAGACTAACATCAGTCTCCTTGTTTCCTTTGGACTAAAAAGTGCACCCAAAAGCAGCCACATGTGGCATTATTATGTTTTTTTCCCTCCTCAAACCTCGTGACTTACGGTGACTAGTAGTGAGGAAACGGCCAAATCCAGATGCTCAGCACCAAGCAACCAATCTACGTCATCAACCCAGAATGCATTGCTGCAATAAAACAATGGCTTTGTTTTGTCTTTTAACAACAAATTCTAGTTTGAGACAAACTTTTAAGCAGATTCATGCCTGTTAGTCCTTACAGTCGGGTTCACTTTAAAAGAGTAAACACAGTGGCAGATTTCAGACACTAACATAAACAAAACAAAACATCGACACCACTTGATGTGTGAATTTAACTTTTTTCACTGTTTGCATTCAGAGATGTCTTTATCCAGTGACCAATTTCACATTTATGTTCTTATAAACTCAACCTGTACAGTTACTTCAGGAATCTTATCAAAACACTACAACTACATGGACACAGAAGTTTGTGGTTCTCACAACTACAACAACAATAGTTGTCATTCACACTTTGATCATTCTGAGGAAGCTTGAGAAAGACCTGGTAAAAGCAGAAAACTACCTGAAAACTTCTTTTATACGTATCTGTCTGATTTTAAGTGCCTCTTTAGTCCTTGGGGAGACAAATCCACAGCAGGCTGAAGGGACTTTTTCTACCTTTTTGACAGACAGCAAGTTGACCAAATAGTTGCATCAATGACTGACAGTTTGTTTCAACATCCATCAAGTCGTTTGATGGAAAACTTTCAGAGCTTTATTTCACTGCCACAGGAGGATAAAGTTGTTCCAGTCAGCTGAAAGTGTGGAGCTGATCTAACACATTCTTCCACAGCAGAATGATAGATCTGAGTGTCCATGACGGAGAAATGTTTGGTCTGAATAACTCTGCAGGGCTGTAACTAAAGATGAGTTTGGTTTTATCCGTGGTTGGTACGACGCTGATGGGTGCAATGACTCCATGAGTCATGGATTCAGAGCGTTAAAGGGCTGTTACGTAATTCCAGCACATATCTACGAGTTCATCTGGTTTCAGTTCAGGTGGAAAAGGTCAGAGTCATGAAGAACAGACTGGAGACATTTTACTCTGAGACCTTTAGTCAGAGACGTAAGAGGAGAAGCTGCACAGACTGTCACAGCGTTACTCTGCTCATGGGCACTAAACTGTGGGGCTGGGCAATTAAGCACAAATTAGATTAAATCACAATATTCTAATGTCAGACGGTGAAATATTTCTATAACCTGAAATGTGTCAGAATATCAGTTTTTGCAGCAGATGTTTTTACTCAACCAAAGAGACAAACTGTTAAAAACTACCTTTATAAAAGAACCTATCTATGGTGACAAGAGGCCAAAACAGCAAAGAGAAGCAATAAAACTTAGTCTAAGGTAGTAAAAATCGCCAAAAAGCAACAAAGATTGGCATTTAAATTGAGATAAAACCTAAAAAATACTCAAAAAAGTCGCAAAAAATTGTCCAAAAGTGGGAAGGAAGAGTGAAAAATGACTAAAACGGCCAAAAAGCAACAAAAATAAGTATGAAAATTTAGGAGGAAACTTAAAAAAAATTCAGACAGTCGCAATATTTGTAAGAAAAAGTGACAAAAACAGCGAAAAGTGGTAGAAATGGCCAAAGTCAACAAAAATGGAAAGAGAGTTGGAATTGAACACTGGAAAATAGACAGTTTGTTGCAAAAAATGGTCCAAAAGTGACCAAAAAAAGAGTGAAAAGTAACTGAAATGGCTAAAAAGCAACAAATATAAGCCAGGAAATTTAGGAGGAAACTTAAAACAAATTCAGACAGTAGCAATATTTGTAAGAAAAAGTGACGGAAAACAGTGAAGGTGGGTAAAAGGTCAAAAAGTTAAAAAAAAAAAAAAAAAACGGTAACACAGTTGGGATGTAACTTGGAAAAAAGTCAGTTTGTTGCAAAAAATGGTCCAAAAGTGACAAAAAGAGTGACAAGTGGCAAGAAAAATGGAAGTGAACCTGGGAAATAATGAGAAGGAATCGGAAAAAATGTTCCAAAAGTGTGAAAAATAAGGTAAAAGTGTTTAAATGTGTAAAAATCAGTCCCAGTTGTAGTGGTAGTGGGTTGTTGTTGTTGTGCTGTAATTAATGTAAATGTTCATGTTCTAGTTTGTAGTTCTAGTCTAGTCAGTTTGAGGTGGCAAAAAATGAGAAAAGAGCAACAAAACTGGCATTTAATTGGGGTTAAATACTCAAAAAGTATCAAAAAATGGTCAAAAAGCAACAAAAATACACAAAAGAAAAAAAGAAGAAAAATTGTGGAAACTTAAAAAATTTCAGAAGGTAGCATATATGGTGTAAAAAAGTGACAAAAAACAGTAAAAAGGGGTAAAAATGGCCAAACTGAACACAAATGGTGAAAAAGTTTCTTGGAAAAAAAAGTGAAAAGTGTCAAAAATGTGCAAAAATTGTCAAGAAAATTGGGAGTGAACCTGGAAAATAGTGAGAAGGTATCAAAAAATGTTACAAAAGTGTGAAAAAAGAAGGTAAAAGTGGTTAAAATGTGTAAAAATCAGTCCCAGTTGTAGTGGTAGTGGGTTGTTGTTGTTGTGCTGTAATTAATGAAACTGTTCATGTTCTAGTTTGTTGTTCTAGTCTAGTCAGTTTGAGGTGGCAAAAATTGAGAGAAAAGCAACAAAACTGGCATTTAAGTTTGGATAAAATACTCAAAAAGTATCAAAAAATGGTCAAAAAGCAACAAAAATACACAAAAGAAAAAAAGAAGAAAAATTGTGGAAACTTAAAAAATTTCAGAAGGCAGCATATATGGTGTAAAAAAAAGTGACAAAAAACAGTGAAAAGGGGTAAAAATGGCCAAACTCAACACAAATGGTGAAAAAGTTTCTTGGAAAAAAGAGTGAAAAGTGTCAAAAATGTGCAAAAACGACAAACATTGTCAAGAAAATTGGGAGTGAACCTGGAAAATAGTGGGAAGGAATCACAAAAATGTTTCAAAAGTGTGAAAAAAGAAGGTAAAAGTGTTTAAATGTGTAAAAATCAGTCCCAGTTGTAGTGGTAGTGGGTTGTTGTTGTTGTTGTGCTGTAATTAATGAAACTGTTCATGTTCTACAATGAGTTAGTTTAAAAACTGCCATATAGGGAATAATAATTGCAATTAGATTTTTTTTTTTTGAATCGTACAGTGTCCAGATCCAAACACTTTGAGACTTTTCTGTAAAGTTTCTGCTGCTGTGAAACCAGAGACATCATCAAAGTGTCATGATGTTGTAATGATGCGTACAGACGATGAGGCTCTTCACTGTCGTGTCGTGTTGGTTCCCGCTCGGCGGCTGAGGCTAAATTTGATCTGCTCTCTCTGGAGATTCTGTCTAAATAGATGACTATAAAGATAATTGTGAGCGAGAGCTGGGAGCAAACTGGAAGCACGAGAGCGCAAATGTCACCCAGACAATAGCGGCGCCCGCAGGGGAGCGCTGCCCTTTCATGGAGCATCATGGACGCCCCTGTTATGATCCGCCATGTCCAAACTGAGAGGAAGCACACTCCCTCTGAGCGCCGCCGCCGCCGCGTGCAGGGGGGGAACGAGCGGCGTGGTCGAAGAGGGAATAAGAAACGGGAAAGTTGGGGTGAAGGAAATTACAAGTGACTCCTGCCATATTGTGTGAAATTGGAGGGAATTTGTTAAGGGGTGGCAGAGAATTAAAAAAAATCATTCAGTGAGGGTAATAGAAAAGCCCTTGACAGTGGTTAATTGCAATCAGTTTAATTGGTTAATCTGAACGGAGAGCCGTGGGGAACCCCGATTTAGAAAAAGAGAGAGAGAGAGAGAGAGAGGAAAAAACAGACAGAGAGAAAGAGAGAGGGGAGGTTTTATTTATTTTACTCTAACTGCCTCTAACTATGTTTACATCAGGCTGTGCAATTAAATAAATCTGGATATTATGCTGATTTAATTGTTTGCTGATGTGCCTGATGTGTCAGGGTGACTTCTAAAAGTGACACACACACACACACACACACACACATCACCTGATAACACACACATCAAACGCTGAGTGACGCTCAGAGGCCAAGCACACGGCGTTAAAACCTCAAGAAAATCAGACCAAGAATGAAGAAAACTAAACCTGATGGACGTTCATTGGAGCCATAAAACAGACTCTAAATAGTCTCTTTCTTCTAGAAAAGTCTAACCTCTAAACAAGAAAATTAATCTTTTCAAAACAAATATCCAAGGGTACCCTGAAAAAAATGCTTTAGTGACACATCAAACCCCCACAAGGTACCAAAGAACAGACTCCTTAACCAAAACACTTTAAAAAACTATTATTTTCAGGTTTTTAGGTACCCCAAAACTCGTCTCCAAACAATATGAATTAAAATAGAAAGAAACTCTGAAAAACAGTCATTTTTTTGTCTTATAATGCAGAGAAACATCAGCTCTTTTTCTCAAAAGAAAATACACTGAAAATGAGTTAGAAATTTAAAAAATAAAAAAAGATTTTAAACAAGCTGAGAGAGACAAAGATGAATATAAAGGCCAATTTCTGCTGGTTAAAAATAGGGAAAATTAAAAACAGGATTTTTTTTGAGTTTTTTTCCCATATTAAGTCAAGACTTTATAATAAAAAGTCAAAATTGTCAAGTTTCTACTTTTTTTTTTAAATCAAGAAATCTTGACCTTCATCTCATAGTTTCCACTTCTCTCTAAAAAAATATGACTTTTAATCACTCATTTGGAATGACACTGTAAAATGAATCCAATAGAAATCTAATTTGTAGTTCTAAACATTAAGGACGTTTATTATACACTTTTGTCTCTCCCACAACATTATTCCTTTTTCCTCCAGAGTTCCTTACAATAACAATCCAATGCCAGATTATGCAAATTAGGCGATGACGTCATCTAGCGACTTTTGGGGCAGCCAATAGCTACTTTCCTTGCAGAGGAGTTGGCAACACTGTATGGAAACGCCACAAAATGCGTGCCGTACTGAGACGAACTGAACCTATCCGCTTGGTGGAAACGAGGCTTAATATATAAGGGTTCTCTAACAAGGATCCTCAGAGACACCTTTCATATACTCTAACAACACTTCTTGAGGTTTCCTGAAATCAACTCTTTACAAAAACGAAAGAAAATCCAATTGGGTACAATGAACCAGCTAAATCTGTCAAAGAATCCCAGTTGTATAATTCTCAGATTTCACTGGGATAAACTTAATTATTTCAACAACATAGAGTTTACCATGAGCTGGGGCCAAGGAAACTGTGCAACACACACTTTACTCTATGCAATAGTTGCTAAAGAACACCCTTTAGTTTAGCTTTCTGCAACCATTTCTTGAAGAATTTATGACATAAAATCTTAGAGGTACCTCAAAACAGATGATGTAGAAAGACGTCCATCAAAGCAGCCGTAAAAAAAAAGAAGACGACTATAAGTTTCCTCCAGATGGATTTTATATGATGCCTAGAAACAGATTCGTATGGCTCCTTGAGAGAACTTTACAGACGTCCAGGCTTTCTTAAAATAACTCTTCAAAGTATTCCTGCATGCGGGAGTTTTACAGGAAAATTACGCACAATCTGCATAAGAAATACTTAGTTTAAAAACAATTATGAAGAAACTTCTACTGCTTTTTCACTTTGATTCAATTGGTTTCACTTTTTCATGTTTAAGTGATTTGTTTTTCACAGCAGCAGATGTAGATTTCTGCAGGGACAAGACTCTGGGTGAAGGGAAATCCTTCAGAAAAGTCTCTTTACGCAACAGCGAGAGGAGGATGTTGGTTTGAAGTGGTTCACTTCTCTTTCTCCCCCTGTTTGTACGGTCGAGGATAATCAGGCATTCAAATGGAGTCTCCTATGGCTCTTTGCAGCTACAGAGACGCAGTTTAAACCATTTGTTGAGTGGGTGCAAGATAAGAGGATAAAGAGGCAGAAGGCTGAGTGAATAAGAGAAAGAAGTGAAGAAAGAAGAAGAAAAGAAAAGAAGGAGGAGTGCAGATCCTTCCATTATTGCATGCAGCGTTTAACAGGAGCAGAGTCCTCTGAAATAATATATTTGGAGTGTTAGTAATGCCACCTTAAGTGCTGCTGGAGGAGTCGGGAGAATTAATCGCCGCTCTGACTCGATCTCGGCCAATCACATTACCCCTGATTTATGAAACAACAGGAAAGAACACAGTCGCAACCTTGAGACCAAGAGGTGCTGACTGAGACTGGATCCCTGCTGAATCCTAAAGAGGAAACAAATGTGGGACTAAACGGCTTCAAACTCAAATGTTATCAGAGCGTCAGTGATCAGGTTTTATCACCGAGGTCAGTGCGGACGTGTGTGAGTCACAGGCTCACAGAGGAAGTATGGAAGCATCTGTTTTTAAAATGTAAAACAGGCTGCAGGCTGTTTGAATTATAGATGTGAGCTCAGTGACGTCAGCTGAAAAAGCATTTTAAAAATATATGCATTTAGACAAATGTTTCTGGGCAGTGAGTCACTAAGTTTCAGTCTGTTGAACCTGATCTCCAGACTTCCTACATCTCTTAAAGTGATGCTTCATGAAAGAAAATATAAACGTATCATTAATTCCTATCGAAGAACGTGATAAAAACTTAAACTTACACCTTTCAACTCATTGGCTGCCTGTGTTTCATCACCTTCAACAACACTGGTTCAGTGTTTGTGAACTGAGGACACGAATTGTTGAAGCTTTGGAGCTGGAATTCTTTCACATTCACAGGTCAGTCTAGTAGCTGCACTCTTCTACTACGGAGCCACGCTGTTGTAACAGGAGCAGAATGTGTCTTGGTTTCAAACAGAACGACTTTATTAGTCCCTGCAGGGACTTTTTCTGTTTCACAGAACCTACCGTCGTCTACAACGAGGTTTTGGACAAAGTACCTTTCAGCATTAATGCTGCCTTCACAGATACTGGGACACTTACCCATGATGCCATGGGGCACTAACACACCCCCATACCATCACAGATGCTGCTTTTGAACTTTGACCTGAGGACAATCCTGATTGTCCTTTTCCTCTTTGGCCCGGAGGACACCACGTCCATGATTTCCAAAAAGAGTTCTGCGGCGTTTGTGTGTGTTGTTGATGTCTGACTTTGTCTTTGCATGGTAGAGTTTGAACTGTCACTTGTAGATGTAGTGATGAACTGTGTTAACTAACAATGGTTTTCTGAAGTGTTCCTGAGCCCACGTGCTAATATCCTTTACACAATGATGTGGGTTTTTAATGCAGCGCCGCCTGAGGGGTCAAAGGTCACGGCCATTCAATGTTGGTTTTGGGCCTTGCTGCTTACGTGCAGAGATTTCTCCAGATTCTCTGAATCTTTTGATGATATTATGGTCTGTAGATGATGAAATCCATCAATTCCTGCNTATCGCCCGGCGCCTCCTAAACAGCTTGTGACAGGCAGGAGTCCTGCAGGCTCCTCGGAGGCCGCGGCTGCAGCGAGGCGGAGACTGGAGGTGCCATCGCTGCTTAGAGAGCGCGTGACAGGAGGAGCGCTTCAGAAGGACGGACAAAACCTGCAGAAATCAATGGACGCCCGGCGGCGCCTCAGTTCTGGCTGGCTGCTGCCGATGTGCTAGTTAGTGTCTGTCTGAAAGCGAATCTTAGCGTCGTTAGCTGCTGAATGTGAGGAGAGTAAAACAGCTCTGTCCTCGTCAACCTTCGTGGACTCTGCTCTCCTGAATGACAGACCCACCAGACGCCACCTGAGAGGCTAAACGCAACAGCAAACACGCAGCGGGAGCTGGAATAATGACTCTGCCTCCAACAACTCTCTGCTAAAGAGATCTGAAAGGCAAAAATAAGCAGGTATTGTGATTCTGGATCAGGGAGAAAACATTATTCGGAGGCGTTAACAGTCGAACCTCCACTCTTTGACTTTGATTTCTCTTCTCGGAGCTCGCGGGGCTCTAATTGCTCCTATTGATGTTCAAAAGAAAGCGTGCAGCTTTTTCAGGGACATCAAAAGACAGAAAATTACTTTGCTCTGCTGCAAGATAAATGGAGCCCAGTCATATATTTTTCTCTTTGTTATATCATCATTTATTATGCACGGGGCCACTGGGACCCTCCATGAATCTTACGCTGATTTATTCAGACAGAAGCTGGTTACAGCACGAGCCAGAACATGTCCGAGTGAATTTAACAGCCACAGATTCATGTGTGAGAGCTTCACTGCATCTTAAAGATGGTTAAATCTGCATGTTAAGGGCCCTTTGGTCCATCTTTGAGTATAATAATGGCTGCAAATCTATCCAATCACCTTATTTCTTCTGGTTACATACAGCAGCTCTCAAATCATCTCAAAGTGGTTCCTCGAAAAATGAAGACGAGTTTCCTGATCTGCAACGGCCTCCACAGTCTCTAGGTCTCAGTCCAACAGCTTCTTTAGGAGATAAACATTGTGGAAGTTCAGTCCACACATCTGCAGCAGCTGTGAGATGCTGCTATGTCAAAACAGAGCAACATCTCTGAGGAAGGTTTCCAGAAACTTGTTGAATTTATTCCACAAAAATTGAAGGCAAAAGGGAGTCTGACCTGCTGTGGTGCAGCAGCGTGCACCGACATTTGTCATGTTTCAACCAAGGAGCAGATTATTGTCGTCCTAACTCTCCTGTTTTCTTCACATTTACACTGCACTGTTTTTTCTGACTGATTATAAAGAACAAGGTGAAAAATGTCCTCCAATTTTCTTTTCCTATTTATTTTTGCAAAGATGTTTCCAACATATTCACATACATTTAGCAGTTACTCATGTGATATATGGATATGTTAGACCTTATTTACATGAAAGTATACCCCTTATTTGAGTAGAAAAAAGCAAAGATTTTATTGTTTTTGCATGAAGTTTATTATCAGACATGCAAATGT
The DNA here is from genome assembly GCA_008086565.1 of Thalassoma bifasciatum. NCBI lineage: Eukaryota > Metazoa > Chordata > Actinopteri > Labriformes > Labridae > Thalassoma > Thalassoma bifasciatum. The sequence goes on along the minus strand of RPOG01002094.1, from coordinate 96,441 downwards.
TGATGTACAATGACAGATGAGTTTTGTCAAAGTGATGGCAGGATGTTGTGTTGAAATCATTTAAGTTTCTTTAATGGCAGGAAGATGCTAAAGATTTACATAAAAAAATACATAATTTAACAATAATAGTTTTAACTAATTTTATAGCATAATAATAAATATGTGTATGTATGCACATGGATTGTATATGTGTTGTATATGTATAGGTGTATGTGATTACAGAGGTTTACGTATAGGTATATGTATGGATATATGTACATATATTTAAGTCATTTATTTCATTATTTCATTTTATTTTTTATTGAAATATTATTTAGCTTCCTAAAAATTTTCATTTATTTATCATATTATAAAAACTGTTGGTAGTTATTAGGAAGCCCAGTATGATTTGCATATTTGAAGAAAAAAAAAATGACATAGAACCATCCATGTTATTTTTAGTCATATTCTATGAAGGAAAACCAAAGTTATGACAAAATAACTTTGACCCAAAGAAGTATCCAGAGTGTCAGAGCCAGCCTCGAGCAAACACTTGACAAACTGCAGATTTGAACATTTATTGGCTTTATTTCCTGCTCGTTTGTATCTGGAGCTCGATGAAACACAGAAAGAGAAAGAAAATCCAACCACCTGTCGTTTTTCCAGAGTCTAAAGTGGAAGTAAAGTTGTTCGGCTGCTGCAGGAGAAGATGAAGTTAAAGTCAGTTAAATATGAGCAGAAAACAATGGCTGCATCTGTGCGAGAACTCTGTGTGTGTGTGAATGTGTGTGTGTGTGTGTGTGTGTGTGTGTGAGGGGTAAATTGCTTGCAGCGGTCTCTCCTGAGAGCAGCCCAGGTGACAGTGCAGACCAGGCCAGACAAATGGCCGTTTTCACACACACACAGACTGAGACTCAGGGTCAAGTGTTGGAGAGCTGCAGATCCATTACTGAGATCATCCTGCAGAGGATCCAGGTGTCTAGACACACACAGCACATTACATGATTAAGGGGAGTTAAGATGCTGCAGGTGGAGTGTGTGAGTGCATACCTGTGTGTGTGTGAGGAGCACAAGTTTCTCCAACAGCCCAGAGCTCTGTGCGAGCTCTTGGATGAATCAATCCCAGACCATCCAATTTACACTGTGGGGAAAAGGTGAATCGATCCAGGATGGAGGTTTCCACGCTCAGCGCAGCTTCCAAAAAGAGGAATAAAAACAACGAGGCCTGTTCTGAAGCTGCTCGACTCCTGCAGCGTGTTTTACATCCCTACACACACGTTTAACGGCTCCCACAGGGACACGTTAACTCCTAAATACACGCGTGTGTGTTTGTGGAATGTGAAAACAAGCTCAGCTGCTTCTGACCAATGACTGTATATAGAATAAACAGCGTGGCTCCGTCTGTCACCGTTCTACAATTTTGAAGCCAAAAACCCTGTTTCTCTAGCCGCCATTGTGCAGCCAGAGTCTGCGCAGTAGAGAATTTCCGGTGGAGCCAAGTAAAAAAGAGAAATAAAAATATTTATTTCTTCTTCTTTAGAAGGTTTAGTCTCCTTTTGGCTCTTTCCTGAAGTTTCTTATATCCCCGATAAAAACTACTCACGAACGGCAGCTGTCAACTATCGTAAAAAGAAACTTATATCACGGTTTTTAACGTCCAAAAACTAATGAGAAACTAACTTCTCAGAAAAAAAAACACCTGAACACCATGCAGCCAGATGACATCATCATACCACCTTAGAGTAAGGATGACAGAAATGTTTCTACGAGGTATCGTAATTTTTTATAGTTTTCCCGGCTCATATCTGGAATACATGGGGAGGCGGGGCTTATGACCTATACTGCAGCCAGACACCAGGGGGCGGGGCTTATGACCTATACTGCAGCCAGACACCAGGAGGCGGGGCTTATGACCTATACTGCAGCCAGACACCAGGGGGCGGGGCTTATGACCTATACTGCAGCCAGACACCAGGAGGCGGGGCTTATGACCTATACTGCAGCCAGACACCAGGGGGCGACATTCAGCTTTAACTGAAGCCTCCAGCAGATGCCCGAAGTTAGTTTCTCATTAGTTATTGGATGTTAAAAACCGCGATAAAAGTTTCGTTTTACGATAGTTGACAGCTGCCGTTTGTGAGTAGCTTTTATCGGGGATATAAGAAACTTCAGGAAAGAGCCAAAAGGAGACTAAACCTTCTGAAGAAGAAGAAATAAATATTTTTATTTCTCTTTTTTACTTGGCTCCACCGGAAATTCTCCACTGCGCAGACTCTGGCTGCACAATGGCGGCTAGAGAAACGGGGTTTTTTGGCTTCAAAATCGTAGAACGGTGACAGGAGGAGCCACGCTGTCCATTATATATACAGTCAATGGATTGAACAGTCATTTTTGGGGGCCCCTAGTGGTGGCAGGGCCCAGAGCTTCTCTTCAAATACCACCTGAAAAAAAATGCTTTCCAGCCTGTTTCTCCACAGAACTTGATGCAAACATCTAAACTTGATTTTCAGGATGCATCTCTGCAGCTAAAGATCACACCTTGGAGATTTAAAACAGGATAACGTAAATAAAAAAGACAAATCAGAGGAATAAAGAGGCTGAGACAGATACCTACAGACACATGTTTGGACTAAACTTCCTCATTGAGATGCTCGACTGGAATAAACAGAAAACTGCGCGGCCATCAAAGCAAACATAAACTTTTACTGTCCTCCATCTTTGGCGCTTAAATTCCCCTGAGAGTAAACGGCCTCACACAAGCAGAGCTGTGTGTTTACAGCTCGTCCATGTTGTATGTCACGCATGTTGATCACCACCTCAGTGTCAGAAAAATCAATCTCAATCTCAACCCCCTGGAAGTCATCGTCCAGACTCACAGATCGCTGCGTTTTACGACGGACGGGAACGCGTCCAGAGCTCCTCGCCACAAACACGGCCGAACGAGCGTCATGTGATGATTCCTGCTTCGTTACACCAACGTCAACACAAGCTGACGCTCAGATCAAAGAGGTCAGATCCTGTTTGGTGTTTTTGCTGCTTATGTGTTCATCCAACCAGGTTCTGTTTCATGTGGTGATAAAAAAACAAAAAACATCTGAGGAGATGAACCTGCTTAGAAACTCTCAACAGGCCTGAAGCTCCAGAACGTTCTGTCTCTGTCTCTGCAGATGTTACACCTCTGGACCCAGAGAGGACAAACATCAGCACTGTTAAAAAAAATAAACAACCAGTATCAAGCTATTATTATGATCATTATTTAACTGTTTGTTTTTTACATGTTTAATTTTGTTGGTTAATCATTTAATCACGAGCTTATGTATTTTGATTTCTATATCCATATTATTATCATCAGTATTGTTATAATTATTGTAATTGTTAAACACTTTTATGCATTTCATTTTTAGTTTATCACTATTTATCTATCTTTATCTTATTTATTTATATATTTTCATTTCTACATCCATACTTTTATTATTATATTAAAATTATTTTTATTATTATTATTATTATTATTATTATTATTATTATCATTTAAAAAAAACGTTTTTTTTACATTTTATTTTATAATTTTATAACTTTTATCACTAATTGCATTTTCATTTATTTATCTTTTTTCATTTCTATATTCATATTATCATTGTTATTATTAGAATCATTACTATGATTATGATTATGATTATTATTATAATTATTATTATTATTACTCTCACTTTAACGATGATGAGTTTAATCAACTTTTTATCGTATTTTATTTTATTAGCTTATCACTTCTATCATTTTTATTTATCCTAACCTATTTTGTATTTATCTATTTTCATTTTAACATCCATATTATAATTATTATTATCATCATTATTATTATTATTATTATTATTATTATTATTATTATTATTAAAAAACTGTTTTTTTTACATAATATCTTATAATTTTATAACTGTTATCACTATTTACATTTTCATTTATTTATCTATTTTCATTTCTATATTCATACTATCATTGTTGTTATTATTATTATCATTACTATGATTATTATTATTATAATTATTATTATTACTCTCACTTTAACGATGATGAGTTTAATCAACTTTTTATCGTATTTTATTTTATTAGCTTTTCACTTCTATCATTTTTATTTATCCTCACCTATTTTTTATTTATCTATTTTCATTTTAACATCCATATTATTATTATTATTATTATTATCATTATTATTATTATTACTGTTATTAAACTGTTTGTTTTTTACATATTTTTGTCAGTAAATATTTCTATCATTATTCATTCATCAATAAATGTGTTTATTTTCACATGCCATTTTTATTTCAATTTTGTATGTTTGTTTATTGATGCCAAAAATAAATAAATAAAAGGGTTTAGAACAAAAATCAACATTTTTAGCCCCAAATATTTTCTAACCCTGCCCTTTGAATAATTTCTTTGCACCTTTTGTATCCAGTCCTGTGTCCTCTCATGAGTTTTTTGAAAGTTTTAGCTTTATTCAAGTATCCTGTTGCACAGTCTGGTGCACTGTTGGTTTGTTTATGACCTTCACAGAACATGTAAACAGTCACAAACATAGAACATGATTCACTTTACTAATGTCATCAATCGTTGAAAAAAGCTGTGGCTGTGGGAAAATGGAAAAACTATGAACAGCAGCAATTCAGAAAACATCTGTGGTCATAAGTTTTCAGCCAGAATGTGTCAAAACAAGATCTGCTTTTAAAGATGAACCAAAGTTATCACTTAATACTTCTGTCCTGATATATTTCACAAATGTCTCAGACTATTAATCCTCCATATTACAGAAAACGTGTCGACAGTGGGAGCGTTTGTTTCCAGACGTCTGACTCTCTCTCTCTCTCTCTCTCTCTCTCTCTCTCTCTCTCTCTCTCTCTCTCTCTCTCTCTCTCTCTTGCAGCAGCTTGTCGTCCTTGAGTTTGGTTACCTCCTGCATCTCCGCCACAATCTGCTGGAAAGATGAGCTTCATTTATCTTTTTAAGTGGGAGAAACACGCTGAGATGTTTTGCTGCTCCAAACAAACTGCCACCTTCCCCCAAAACAAACTTGCGTTCAACATTTCCAAACCAATTAGGGATATAATTAATGAAAGCCAGCACCTGTACTGCCGGAGCAATCACCAGAGAGGGGACAGTGAAAAATGTAGCAATCAAATTAATCAAGCAAAAGGCACAGGCCAATTACTCACAAACCAGCCCGGGTCTGGTGCGCCGCACGGAGAACAGGTGATAGTTATCATTGAATTAACGGGAGATCAGCAGCTCGGGCGGTTCATCATGTGGGACCTTGATGAACCATGGGCCGGGTGACGCATTTGTTGTGGGCGCGGTGGCAGACGCGTCGGCGGACATGGAGCCCCATATGCTCGGCTGTTTAAGAGGAGAGGAGCGATGTTTGGATGATGATTAATGAAAACGTGGATGAATCTGTAACAGAAACATGACAACAACATCTGCTACTGCGTCAGGGCCTCGACTCATTTCAGTCTCTGAGTTTGTTTCACAGTTTTCTTCATTAGTGAAAGAATCACTCTGATAGTGATCACAACACCTGGGACGTCCTACCTGTTTGGGGTCATTACGTCACATCCTGACGCCCGTACCCTGAATATTCACTCTCCTTTCCACCAGAGGAATCCAGAGTTCAAACATATCAAAAGTGTTGTTTCATCAAATTATTCCAAGTGGTGAAATTTCTCCTGTAAAGTCCGTTGTTTGTCTGTCTGTCGTGTCCGTTCTCATCAATAACAGCAGCTTCACAGTCTTAGAGCATTTCCTCCTCAATGTCAATCTGACAAAGCTGCAAGTCTTTGTTTTCAACAGGGTTCTAGCTGCAAGACTAAAGTCACCCCATCGTTTTCTGTTGAGTTTTCATCCCAGGACAGCTTGTGATAGACAACAAGTGCTCCCTGCTTGACTGGTCTTGTGTAATTTCTCTATTAGAGGGTCGTTTATTGGCTAACAGGCCAATCATTTTACACTTCACAGGAAGCAGCTGTAGCCATTTAGATAATTGGCGAGACCTATTTATTGCCTTGCGTCACCATTCAGTCATGTAGAGGAACAATCTGTGACTGTGAACTACAATGATTCATGATTTTTGTTGAACCTTTCCACGAAGAGAGTAAAGTTGACTAAAAAGAGGACACTGAGCACTGATACAGCTGGTCTTGCTCTGCCTGGTGTCTAAAAACTCTGTAACTCCTACAAGGTTTTACCTAGAAAACTCAATTTTCACTCAGATGTAGATAAGAAGGTGTAGAAGTTATGTGGTGGATGTTTTATGTCTGACATGAAGCATCTTGAAGTTAATGATGTTCAAAAGTTGGTTGTGAAAGGTGTTTCAGCTGCATTTATCCTGATGTGGACTTTAGCCTCATATAAAAACATGACATTTTCTGAAACTAGAGACTTTAGTCTTTCAAATAAGGTGAACTTTGACCTTATGGTTCTTCAGTTATAAGCTCTGAAACACAGCATGGTGAACAGGCCAGAATTAGGTACAGTGTAAGGGGTTAAACAGTTTCATTACTAGAACCAGCTACAGGAAAATGTCAAACCAACACAGTTTTAAACCAAGATGTAAAATCCACAGTTTCAGAAGTGAACTGTCGGGCTCTGAGATGATCTTTAAACACCTTTAAACACAGAAACATTCATCATTGTTCCTGAAATGTCTCCTCAACAAACTCTAATCCTGATCAGAATGTTCTGGAAGCGTCACTTCTTTGCAGACCTTACTTCTCTGCAGACCGTCACATCAACACTTCTTCAGGGTCTAAATGTTTGCTGATGTCATCTCGTCGTCCAAACGCTGTGACTCACAGAAACAACCCGCTCTGTGAGGACAGAACCGTGGCTCGTGTTTCTCGGGTAAATAAATGGTCGGGGACCGCTGGGGCGCAGTGTGAAAACAGGGCGCAGTGGAGTGTGAGCGCCGTTGTGCATTTCAATTTGCCGTGAAGCGGCGCCGGTGCCGAGTGAAGTGTGAGAGGCGGCGTGCGTGCTGCTGATTGGTCTGGACGTATGTTACAGGTCGGCTGAATGGAAACGGCTCTGATGGAGTGTGTGCAATAAACCGTGATGACCTCCTGCTAACACACACTCTGAGTCACTGAAGAACCACCTGGGAATGAACAGCAAACCAGTCACCGCTCTGAGCGCGCTCTGTTCACACACACCAGACTCACAGACTGGAGCAGGTTATAACACATGAAATAATAAATAACAGAGATATCCATGTCTTTGGATGTCGTTTTTTTAGCTATATAGACTCTGACTTGTGCACAGATTAAGAGAATCACCTCTTTTTCCACCTTCTTAAATCAGCATTTCACACACAAAACTGCTCATTTAACGTGTTTCCCAGAAAACACTCTGATGTCACCGTTAAAGCGAGTGATAATCTGGGAGAGAAGTGAGGGATTAACAGGGTTTGAGAAGGAAAAGGAGGTGCAACACTGACTCTACTTTTTTGTTGTTTCACCTAGATCAGGGGTTCCCAAAGTGAGGGTCGCAAGATGATTTCAGTTTAGAGGGAATATCCACAGCTATCCCAGACCACAACTGAGGTACTAACGCCGTTTGGCTCAACATACCTGTGTGAAAAGACTTTCTTGGCTCTGATATTGATTAAAATAAATATATATCTTGTGTGAACGTGGAGGATGATCTCCGAGTGTCCGTCTCCAAAATTAAACCCAGAATGAACTTGCTGTGCTCCATAGTGCCCATCCATTTCATTAGTGAGATAAACACTGAAACATATATCACAAAAAGTTAACTTTCACTGCAACAATGTTTACGTTTACTCAGAGCTACAGTTTATGATTGTTACTTGAACTGAATTATTCTTGTTCTAATGTGGAAATGAAAGTATTGAACCAAAATTGAATTTGCACACGACTGCAACAATGTTCATTCACAAATTACAGAGAAATAACTTTGACATATTCTGCTTTTATTTCATATTAAACTGCTACATGTAAAATCCTAACATGGTTTTCAGGCTGTTGTTCTTTTTTGTGTTGTCATAATGACCATGTTTGGATACACTTATTAGTGCATGTGTCCTACATGCACGTTTTCTTATGCTTCAGTCACCTCTGGGGATAGTGGGGGTCACTCGTCTCTGCCACCTTTGTTTTGGGGTCACGGGCTGAAAAGTTTGGGAACCCCTGACCTAGGTAATGTTTTTATCAACAGTTACTGTTGTTTGACGTGACAACAATTGAATTTTGTAAGTTTGTAGCGTAGTTTAGTAGCCAGCTACATGTAGCTTAGCTACTCCCAGCTCGGTGCTCTGACACATGTCTGTAACATTCGTGAATGTTTTTTCGTAGCTCCTGTTTTCCTCCGACACCAGAAATGTTACCAAAACATCAAATGCCCAACCAAGGATAAACCGACGTAATGACAGGCCGATATATTAGGCTTATTTTTGCGTTTCTCACTTATGTCAGCGTCCGCCAATACGCGGTTGGGTTTGCGGATATATTTTTCCCAGCGTGATTTACAGACGGGTATCCATGCGCAGCACTGTGTTGCTAGGAGACGCTTCTAAATAAAAAATGTTTGATAAAGTCGAACAAAGATGAAGCTGTTCTTACTGTTTCAAGCATTCTCTACATCTCTTTTCCATCTTGTTTTAGTAGTCCTCACAGGGACTTTAACCCAATAAAACCCAATGCATCATATTTGTTACATGAGTTCAAAGACCTCTATCTCATCAAAATCATAAATAGTTTCTTTAAAAACTTGTTGAAATATTTTTGAAAACATATTCTACCACCTTGAGGATTGTCATATCACTTAAGTCTGCTGAAGTTGTATTTTGGCTCTTTTCAAAATCTCATGAAATCATCCACTCACATATTTTCCGGAAAATCATTTCTTGATTTTCAAGAAGTTGCAGCATCGAAAAAGTTACTTTTTCTTTTTAAATTAGTGTTTTCTGCATGAAATAAATGCACATTTACTAAAAAACTTTAATGAAATGGATAGAATAGGACGCAAAATTGCTCAGTGTGTCAAATGTGAGACAAGAAATATAAGGATTAATAATAATAGTAACTTTCTTTATAGAGCACCTTTAAAAACAACAGTTCACAAAATGCTTTACAGCAAAATCAACAGACAAACAAACAAATAGTGAATCAAATAGCGAACAACATTTAAATGAACAATAAAAAATAAATTAATTAAAATAAAAAAATTTTAAAAAAGAGAGAAGAGGACCCATAATAAACATCTCAGTTCCAAAGAATTTGAATTTTCTAACTATTTTTTTTTATAGGTCTGGCTTTACAGGGTTAAGCCTCTAACTTCTTTTTTATTTTATTTCCTCCAAAGTAGTATTCAGTAGATTACAACGTCAAAATTTCTGATTATAACATTTGGTCAGTTTTTTTGTAATAATAATAATAATAATAATAATAATAATAGTAACTTTATTTATAGAGCACCTTTAAAAACAACAGTTCACAAAGTGCTTTACAGCAGGGACAAAATCAACAAACAAACAACAAACAAACAAACAAACAGTGAATCAAATAGCGAGCAACAATAAAAATTAATAATCATACAGACAAATCAGAATTTTTTTGTTTTTGTTTTTTTTCTTGAGGTTTCAAATCTGTAACAAGAAGCTAAATCTCAAACTGATATATTAGATTTTAAAAAAAGCATTCCTGTTGTCCTTGAAGGTAGTTTTATATTCTGCGTTCACACTGAGTGCAACCTTTTGCAGACGCAGGGGTGTGAGGTGAAATCAACCAAATTAAAAACAAATTTAACTCCCCTCTCTGAAAACAGGAATATTTCTCAGTTCCTGTGTGAGTTCGGTGCCAGCAGCTCGATACAGAAGCAGAACAGAAGCTTTTTGTGCCGTATTGAGACGAGGTTTTGAGGCTTTTATTCCCCACAGTGACGGTTCATTTTATCTGTGTGTGTTAATCCTGAGGTTTACCAAAGTCTGCTGTTCAACACAGATACTAAAATAACCAAACTCAGGAGCCCCAGTGCTTTCCATTTGGTTTGGATTAGTTTCTTATCTGTGCTGTTCAGACGCTGACTACACTGCAGACACATACGAATTTTGTCACTTCTGATTCATGATGTTCTGAAAATTGGCCCGGCTCGGACGCCAGAGACACACAATCCCATTAAAGCGAGTCACAGATTGTGAACTACATTTGGAAATGTGACTAATTCACTTCTTTTAAATTTCTCTGTCTAACAGCTCGACTGGAAGAGGAACAAACGCATCATTAAAATCAGCAACGTCCCACTGTCGTCGTCATTACGGGGCTCGGTTTGATGCCAGTGTCTGTCATTAAAAAAACATGCGGCCCGTGAGCTCCGCGGCGCAGAAACACGGCGCTGATCACAAAAGACGGGGCACGGGATGCTCTGCTTTAGGAGCTTTCTCTGAGAAAAAAATAATAATTGATGAAGTTGGCTCTGAGCAAAGGCACTAAGCGCTTTAAAAGCTTTCCGTCGTCTTACAATACAATTTTCCAAATCAATATTTCATTAACTGGATAGAGGTGCAATGTTCCTTGTTAATAAAGAAGGTTTGGCCCGGCGCAGAGTTAGCGTTTAGCTTTAGTGAATTCCAGGCAGGGAGCTGGGCAATTATGTTCCACCTGGCCTTCACACACACTCACACACACACTCTCACAAACAGAGGCATACCCACACACACACACACACACACACAGACATTTACAGACACAAACATACTGGTTTTCGTGGTTTATGGGGACGACCTGTATATTTATCACATACGGGGACCACACAGAAGTAAACAAAAGAAATAAAAGCGAAATGTGAGGAGGAGTAAGGGAGCAACAGCAAGTTTATAAAAATATATAAGAGGCTAAAAACCAACACCAAAAGAGGGGTAGAAAAAACATTTCAAAAATAAAAACCAACATCACAGTTAAAACGAATTATATTAGGAAAGAAAGAGGATTTAAGACCCTGCCTGTGATACTGGAAAGGAAAAAATAAAAACAGGATAAGACGTTTAAACATGTTCTACACAAAAGCACATTGAAACAAATGTGATTTTAAAAGAGATTTAAAAGAAGACAATGATTAAATTATTGCACTATTTTCATCCCTATACTGTCAAATGTACGAAGGAGTATTGGGGCCACAGTGAGGGGAAAAAATGGGGGGAGGAATTTTTTTTCCCCCTCCTCATCAAGTCAGAAAAGTCGAAATGTCGAGAATAAAGTCGAAATGGCAAAAATAAAGTTGAAATGTTGAGAATAAAGTCAAAATGTAGTGTTGAGAATAAAGTTGAAATGTCGACATTATATTTCAACTTTATTCTCGACATTTCGACTTTATTCTCGACATTTCAACTTTATTCTCAACATTTCAACTTTATTCTTGACATTTCAATGTTATTCTTAACATTATATTTCAACTTTATTCTCGACATTTCAACTTTATTCCCGACATTTCGACTTTATTCTCGACATTTCAAATTTATTCTCGACATTTCAAATTTATTCTCAACATTTCAACTTTATTCTCAACATTTCAACTTTATTCTCAACATTTCGACTTTATTCTCGACATTTCAACTTTATTCTTAACATTTCAACTTTATTCTCAACATTTCAAATTTATTCTCGACATTTCAACTTTATTCCCGACATTTCAAATTTATTCTCAACATTTCAACTTTATTCTCGACATTTCGACTTTATTCTCGACATTTCAAATTTATTCTCGACATTTCAACTTTATTCCCGACATTTCAAATTTATTCTCAACATTTCAACTTTATTCTCAACATTTTGACTTTATTCTCGACATTTTGACTTTATTCTTGACATTTCAAATTTATTCTCAACATTATATTTCAACTTTATTCTCAACATTTCGACTTCACCAACTGGGGGAAAAAATTCCTCCCCTCATTTTCTTTTCTCAATGTGACTCTAATACTCCGTCGTACAAAGGTCCCAACAATGTGACTGTGTAAACAAATCAATGTCCCCGTGAGTATAGGAATACCAGTACGCTCACACACACTGGTCTATTTTGAAGCCAGGCTGCTCCTCTCATGATTGTTTCTGTGTTTATGGGCCGTTTTATGAGCAGAGAGTCTCTGATCTCCGGTGTGACCAGGCGTCGTCAGGTGACTTTCCCTGCAGCTACAGTGAGTAACAAACGTGAGCTCGTCTGACTTTGGCCCTAATTCATGTGACACAGAAGGTGCAGCCTGCACGCTAACAATGCTATAAATACAGAGAGGGATTCAGGACAGAATTAGCCCGGCGCTGAGGCTTTAGATCACTTTTAAAGAGCAGATTTGCAGGCAAAGTTGGACTTATTTATGAGCACTTAGAATATTCCGTCCTGATTGGCTGGAGGGAATGTAGTGTAACACATAAGCTCACAGCTGTGAAGGCAGAGTTTCAATATTAACCCTTAACAAAGAGCTCACTGTGCTCCTGTCTATTGGCAACACTTCATTTTTGTGCTGAATAATGCATTTATAGATTTGTTCTCATGGAGACGGCGTCGATAAAAAGCTTGTGGCTGAGTTATGACCTCCTTAGGAAAAGTATTCGTTATCAGCAAGACTTTACATAAATGATATCCCCACCTGGAGCTGATATCTTCTTGTAAACTTTTAATAAATACAGTCTTCGATAATAGTTGTCTTTCCATTTGTGGAGAGGTCAAAATTCAAACGTCCAATATTGCTGAATACACAGTATACTTTAATGATTTCCCAGCCATGTTACCCTGGAAATATGCACATAAATGAAGCTTTTGCATTGTTTCTGTATCTCACCCACCATATAAAATGATTTATTAATTAGAATATAATATGACCCCTTTTTTTCCAAGACAGATTTTTGGGGAAAAAGTATTTTTTGTTTTATCACAAAGAACATTCCTTCAAAACTACTTGTAGAGCATTGATCAAAACAGCATAAAACAAGGCAGGCTGTTGTTTTTATCATGATTCCATATCATAGTGCAGCTCATATAACAATAAAAACATATGGTTAAAAAAAGAGTCTGTTTCTTGTTTGTCTTTTTTTTTTTTTTTTTTTTTAATAGCGTAATATCCAACAAATAAATGGTTTACCTCTCTCACATATCAGGTCTTTACCTTGTTTTTTTATGTAACAGACTAAATACCCTTATGTTATTTTTCCTTATTTGCATGTCATTTCTGTCTCTGTATGATTGTGCATTCATAATTTTCTTCTGCACTTTAAGTCCCACACGGCAGAGTTCCGCCCCGATGCAAAGTTGGCTTCTGAACCAAGTTAAGCGTTACTTGCAGTTTAACTTTTTTTCTTTTATATGCAGAGAATAAAGAGTCAAAATTGTGGTATAGAATTCAAAATTTTAAGACGAGAAAGTCAAAACTATGAGGGGAAAAAAGGCAAATTATGAGATAACACATCAGGTTTATGAGAGAAAAGTCCAAATTTTGTCAAAACAAATGTCAGAAGTGTGAGAAAGGTCATAACTGTCAAATAAAGAGTCAATATTGTGAGGTAAAAAGTCACAATTGGGAGAAAAAAAAGTCTAAATTACGAGTAATCCAAATTCAGAGTTATGAAAGTCAAATTTATGAGATAAAACACTGAAATGTTTGAATTTTATGTGGTAAATTTTGATTCAATATCAGCACAAATAGAAATCTCAACTAAGCCAATTTTTTCTTTTTCAATTGGGGGACATTAGCTTCTCGTTATTTTATTATTACATACAGTTTTACCTGATTTTTTTTAAAAGCAAAGACTAAAGAGTCAAAATTTCTAATTTCTAATTTCTAATCTCCTCATTCACTCCAGATGAGAGGTGGTGAAACTTTAAAAAAATGATTTACTCACATCCTGACGCTGCAGTGATATGAAGATGTTATTAAGCTGCTTTGTGTTCAAGTTTCTGTTTTTCTGAGGAGTTGGTTTTTCATTAGTTACTAGATGTTAAAAAAAACGGGTTATAAGTTTCATTTTATGACGATTGACAGCTGCCGTTCATGTGTAGATTTTATCTGGAATATAAGAAACTTTGGGTAAGAGAACTAAAAGGAGATTTCTGAAAAAAAGGAATATGTTTTTTGACTTTTTGTTGCTTCGACTATCTGTCGGATATTTGCCGGCAGTAAGTCGGACTCGTTTCCAGTGAGGGTTGGACTCCGCCAGGGCTGTCCTTTGTCACCGGTTCTGTTCGTAACTTTTATGGAGAGAATTTCTAGGCGCAGCCAGGGCGTCGAGGGGGTCCGGTTTGGTGACCTCAGGACTGGGTCACTGCTTTTTGCAGATGATGTGGTCCTGTTGGCTTCATCAGGCCGTGACCTTCAACTCTCACTGGATCGGTTCACAGCCAAGTGTGAAGCAGCTGGGATGAGAATCAGCACCTCCAAATCTGAGTCCATGGTCCTCAACTGGAAAAGGGTGGAGCGCCCTCTCCAGGTCGGGGATGAGATCCTGCCCCAAGTGGAGGAGTTCATGTACCTCGGGGTCTAGTTCACGAGTGAGGGAAGGATGGAGCGAGAGATCGACAGGCGGATCGGTGCGGCGTCTGCAGTGATGCGGACTCTGCACCGGTCCGTTGTGGTGAAGAGGGAGCTGAGCCGAAAGGCAAAGCTCTGTTTACCGGTCGATCTTCGTTCCTACCCTCACCTATGGTCACGGGCTCTGGGTAGTGATCGAAAGAACAAGATCGCGGCTGAAATGAGCTTCCTCCGCAGGGTGGCTGGGCTCTCCCTTAGAGATAGGGTGAGAAGCTCGGCCATCAGGGAGGAGCTCGGAGTAGAGTCGCTGCTCCTCCGCGTTGAGAGGAGCCAGATGAGGCGGCTCGGTGCCTCCTGGACGTCTCCCTGTGAGGTGTTCAGGGCACGTCTGGGCAGACCCAGGACACGCTGGAGAGACTACGTCTCTCGGCTGACCTGGGAACGTCTCGGGATCCCCGGGAAGAGCTGGATGAAGTAGCTGGGGTGAGGGAAGTCTGGGCTTCCCTGCTTAGGCTGCTGCCCCCACGACCCGACCCCGGATAAGCGGAAGAAGATGGATGGATGGACTTTTGTTGCCTGGTTCCACTCAAATTCTTTACTGCGCAGACTCTAAAATATTACTCTTTTTCCTCCTGAAATCCAACAACAGAGAAGATAAGACTTTACACGTTGAGAAGAATTTGGATATTTCCATGAGTGCAACAGAAAACAAACACTTCACATGAGACAGGAAGCAGATAACTGACTGTGGATGACTGTGGAGTGGGATATTTGTTGGAGCTTTGGCATCAACACAGATGCAGCGGTGTTTGTCATGCAGGGCTGTTCTCCTGGATGTTTGATTAACTATTGTGTTTCTGTGTTGGAATATTGGAACTCACAAGCCCAGTATCACAATTACAGAGTCAGTTTTACAGAAACGGCTCTTAGAGGTAGATTTTCTCTCTGGGCTCTGACAGCAGCTGCAGCTCGTGTGACAAATTAAAAGATTTGAATTGTTCTGGATGAATGTAGAGACGTGTGGAGCAGGATGGTGTCAGATTGGTTTCTGTGTCTCAGGGAAATCTTCCTCTGCGTTGTGTGCCTCTTCTTCTTCTGCTTCTGCTGAAGCTGCTCACATGTGAAACTGAGCAGGGGAATCAGACATGAGGCAACAGTGACACCCAGTGCAGAGCGTTTGCAGCTTTATGAGAAATAATCTCATTTCCTGAGGTTTTCCTTCATGTGCATATGACCATCATTGAACCACATCATGATTCCTGAAAGTATTCATTCAAATAAATGTCAGCACATATTACCAGGCTGACCATATTCTAAAAAAAACATCATAAAACCAAATTAAGTGGACCCTCCACCCTCTGTGAGATCCTGCAAGGATCCCCAAAGACTAAAAAAGTAGCTTCATAACACAAACATTTATTTAAAACACTCCTTCACTGCAAAAACTGAAATCTAAGCAAGTCATTCTGTCTTATTTTTAGTCAAATTTCTCTTACTATTCTTGATTTGAGTCACATTTACTAGACAAGGTCATAAAAATGTCTCATTTCAAGTTTTTTAAAGACAAAAATGAGGCATCAATTGCTTGTAACAAGTAAAAAAAATATGATTCTTGTTATATGAATTCTTTCTAATTTCAAGAAACTTCCCGGGTGAATTCGTCTTATCCCATTGGCAGATTTTTTTGACTTGTTACAAGCAAGTTACACCTTATTTTTGTCTTTAAAAGAACTTGAAATAAGACATTTTTATGACCTTTTTATGACCAAACAAAAAGAAGAAACATGTTTATATTTCCTATGCAAAAATATAAACAGTGCATGAAAATCTCATTTGGTGTCATTTTACCACCAAAGGCAGAAAAAAACCAGGAAAAAGAGGATGTTTGTTCACTGTGACAGATGAGTATCAAATCTAATAGCTCACCCAAAACAATCTGACTCCTGTGATCAATAAAGCTTCATCACGATGATTCGTTTGCGTCTGTTCTCTGGAGTATTTTCCCTCCGAGCTTCGTTTAAGTTTGTGCTCCTCGTGGTTACACTTTGGCACACTTTCTGCTTACTTCATCTCCCTGGAGACGCCGGTTAGTGCTGCTCAGCACTCCAGGGATCTGCAGAATAATAAAAAAAAATAACACCACGCTGTGAGTTCCTCTGCAAACTATGAGCAAAGTAGAGCAGGAAAGTTTGAGGGTTTAGACTCTGCAGATCCATAACCTACAAGCTTCATCAGCTCTCATGACGTGGAAACGTGCAAACGGGTCGATGTTTCTGAGACTGAAGACCGTTTGCACCTTGCACCTGTTTCACTGTCACATTTTGAAATGATTCGTACCAAAAGTTCTGAAAAGTTTTCTGTGGATTGCTTGAGCCTTGAGCCTTGAAAGTTTCTGCAGAATAAAAGAAGTCCATCAACTAAACGTCCTTGTTTGTGCCACAAGCAGATTTTTGTGATTTTCAGGGTTTACAGACTGAGCTGTCAAAGAGTCAGATCATTTTTCAGCAGTAGCAGCTCTTTTCCTGCTTGAAGTCTTTTTTGCTGGTTGTGGATGAGGGTCTTTATTTTCTCAGATGGTAAAACTGACCATTCTTCTTGGCAAAAAGCCTCCAGTTCCTGTAAATTCTTGCTCTGTCTTGCATGAACTGCAGGTTTGAGATCTCGAGACTGAGATGGCCACTCCAGAACCTTCACTTTATTCTGCTGTAGCCAATGGCAGGTCCCAAATTTCAACTATTTCATCAAAAATATTTCACTTCTTCATTTCAAAAATATGACTTCTTCTCTAAAATATCAACTTTTTATCTTAAAATGTTTGACTTCATATCAAAATAGTAGTTTTCCTCAATTCTTTAGACCTTCATCTTAAATATTGGACTTTTTTCTCTACCTTTGACCTTTTCTCTCAAAAATTTGACTTTTTTTTCAAAATTTTGACTTTAATCTCAAAATTTAGGCTTATTTTATCCAATGATTTCAACTTACAATCTCAAATTTCTACATTAACATCTCAGAATTTTGACTAAATCCCAAATTTAAACTTTTTGCCTTAAAATTTTTGACTATTTACTCAAAATTTGTATTTTTATCTCAAAATCTTGACTATTTATATAATTTTTACTTTCATTTCAAGATTTTGAAACTCAATTTTTTCTTTCATCTCAAAATTTTGACTTCTCATCTAAATTATCAACAGTCACAAAATTTTGATTCTATCCTAGAAATGTCTTTTTTCTCAACTTTTGTCCCTTATCTTAAAATTTGGAGGGTTTTTTTTCTAAGTTTTGACAAGTTAATCCTGAAACTTTGACTTTTATCCAAAAACTTTGACTTGTCCTTGTGTTTTGGATCATTGTCATGTGTGAACGTCCAAGTACGTCTCATGTGCAGCTTCTGGGCTGATGAGTGTAAATTTTCCTCCAGTATTTTCTGATAACATGCTGCATTCATCCTTCATTCATCAGTTTGGACCAAGTTTCCTGAGCCTTTGTAGCTCACACATCCCCAAAACATCAGTGATCCACCTCTGTAATTTTTACTTTGAGTTGTAACCGAGTTGTGAGTTTTGAATTAATTTCATTCATCAGTCTTTTCTAATCAATCAGGCTGAGATTGTACTTTTATCTGAGTCCCAACAGAAGTTATGTCAGGACACTTTCTGCAGGTCTCGACTGTTTCATTATTCACAGAAACACCCAGAATCCACCTGGAGCGAGCACTTTCCCCCTCCGCTCCTTTATGGGATGTCCGACAAATTCAGGAGTCGCTGCTGTTGTGAAACATTTATTTCCCTCTTTTGTGGTTTTCAGGACAAGCAGCATAAATAAAAGATCAAAAGTGAGAAACTTAGCTCCCTCCACAGGGATCTGATGGCGAGGTTCAGCGCCGCGGCTACATGACGTGAATTATGTATCGTCTCTTTCGGAGCATGAGCTCATCAGGCGGCGAGGAGGAGACGACGTGCTGCCGGCGCTGGGAATTAACAGGAAGAGCGAGTCAAACAGTCGGGCTTTATTATTCATGACGGGTGAAATTGTGCAGTGAAAACACTTTGTACTGGAGTGTTACAGGAGCGCTCGCAGAGACACACCTGGAGAAAAGAGCGGGAGGCCGCGACGCTTCCTTTCATTTGTTTTTAATGTCGGTTGTCGGTCAACGCGGTGGCGAGCGGCTCAGCGGGGCCTCGGAGTGAGAAACAAATAGAAATCAGGAGCCAGTTTTGCAGAGAGCGCCTCGGGGTCTGATTCATTTCCTTTTAACTTTCCCTATTTTTCCTGCTCACTGCGGCGGTGGCGGCGGCGGCGGTGTGCAGAGAGCGACTGTCGCCAAAATGCTGTTAGTTCCCAAATGAAATCTCGGGCAGAAACCCCGGCGAGCAGACCGCCCGCTGGCAGACGCAGGACGCTTCGCCCTTGAGAGAGGAATCAGACATGAAACACTTTGTTAGCTCTCTGGAGAAACGCCAATAAAGACACAGTCACCACTTTTTCCTCCCTGAAAACACTCACACTCTTCATCTCTACGACAGGGAGGAAAGTTTTTTTAAAGAGGGAGGAGAAGAAGAAACAGAAAACAACCTGGAGCTGCTCATGTTTCTTATTTATGTTTGAGGAAAAGCATCCGTTCAGCTTTGATAAACGTCTCAGAAAACAGAAGCGATTCGTCTTGAATATTAAAGAGGGGGTATCCACATGACACATTGGAGGAGCGGGCCTCAAACACCAAGGTCTACCCATAGCTCCGCCCCTGAAAGGCTTCCAGAGAGCTGGCCAATCAGAGATAAAGGGGGTTTGTGGAGCCGAGGGCCTTAAAGAGACAGCAGCACCAACAAAGTGTTTCAGACAGAAACTGAAATAAGAGTTTTCTAAAATCAATCAATCAATCAATCAATCAATCAATCAATCTTTATTTATATAGCGCCAAATCATAAAAAACGTTATCTCAGGACACTTTACAAAACATTAGCAGGTTGATATCTGTTAATGTTAGAGTTTTTTATTATTTTATTAACAGAGACCCAACATCAAGGCAGGATAAGGAATCTGATCTCATCTTGATCCACCATGAGTTCAGAGCTTTACAGCAGCTTTTAGCAAAGTTACAGTGGCAAGAAAAAACTCCCCTTTAACGGGCAGAAACCTGCCTCGACTGTGTTGGGGTGAGAGAGAGAGAGAGAGAGAGAGAGAAGAAAAATTGGAGAACTGTCAAAGCCACAGCAGCAGGAGTCAGGTCGTCCCACATCAGCTGGTAGATCCACAGCAACAATCCAGATGAACCTACAAACAAGCTCAGAGACTCCCAGAGGATCATGGGTAATAACTATAGTAGTGCATTAAGATAAAAGTTAGACTGACAGATAGAGGAGAAAGGGAAACAGAAGCCTAGTGTGTCAGTTTCCCCCCGACAGTCTAAACCTATAGCAGCATAACTAACTAAGCAGGGAGAGGAAAATTGTTGTTTTACTACAGAGACAGAATAATACGGAGCCCCTAAAGGGACAAGAAAAGTTTAAAAAAATAATAATTTCACATGCTCACCTGAAACCTTTTCTGGTGCTCACTTAAAAGTTTTAGGTGACATTTTGTGAACATCCAACGATAGCCACAGAGCTGGTCAGATGTTTGAAGCTGTCCCTCTACAAAAATCAAACACACGATCCAAAGTGGTGAATCCTTTACGTCGAAGCAGACGTGTTGGTACAGGTGATGATATGCACGCACTAACTCTTGTATTGTCATTTTGTAGAGAAGAAAACTGTCAGGCCAGTGCACCTAAAAGTTTTAGGTGCGCAGGTTTCAGGTGAGCACGTAAAGTTTCAGGTGAGCACGCGAAAGTTTTAAGTGCGCACTTACGTTTTATATAATGGGAACATAACTAACGTGCAGAAGTCCATTTCTGCCAGTTAAGGGAAAAAAATAAACACTTGGCTTTCTTTTCTTTGATTGCCCTTATTGAGTCCAAATTTTGAGAAACTAAGTCAAAATTGCAAATTTTTATCCTAAAATTCTGACTTTTTTATTTCAAGTATTTGAAATACTTTTACTATAAATCTCAAATTTTTGACTTTTCCATCAAATTTTGACTTTTTATAACAAATCGTGACTTTCTCATAATACTGACTGTGTCATCTTACAACTTTTAATTTTATCAAAAATATTTTGACATTTTATCTAGAAAAATTAAAGTTTCCTGTCATTTTTTTTAACTTTTTGGTCTTTTAATGCTCAAAATTGGACTTTTCCTTAAAATTTTAACTCTAAGTTGTTTCAGGCGAGCACGTAAAGTTTCAGGTGAGCACGCGAAAGTTTTAAGTGCGCACTTGAAATTATTATTATTATTTTGACCTTTTCTTGTCCCTTTAGGGGCTCCGTAGAATAAAGACTAAAAAGGCAAAATAGCCCCTCTTTAAAATATGAACATCATCCTTTTTCACTTCACTTCTGATTCAGTTGGACATCCCACTTTGAGAGCACTGCAAAAACTAAAATACAAGCGAGTAAAGTCTGATTATACTTGATAATAACTGTATTCATCAAACAAGTCCAGAAAAATGTCTTATTTCAGGATATTTAAAGACAAAAATGATGACAGAAACAAATGCCAAGGGGGTAAGAGTTGAAGTTTTTTGAGAGCAGAATGTCTTAACACGAGAAACTTTTTTTCTTACCACATGTAAAATGAGACATGTTTCTGGACTGGCTTTCTTTTAGGAGTTGAGTTGAGTTGACTGAGGTTTTCTCAGGTGAAGGTTTGACCCTCGGAGAACTTGACTTTTTTTCCTGTGACGTGCTTTAATGAAATCTTCGTGCAGAGAGAAGAGCTGACTGTTAACTTCTCCGTTCTTTCTAAGAGGTTATCACGCGCAGAAACAAAAAAGTGTTTGTGTATTCCCACTCCTCCTCCATCAGCACGATTCCCACTTTCACAGAAACTTGTTCATGTTTGTCAGGAAGCTCAGACGAAGCAGAAATCTCTCGTGTTTGTGCGTCCGCCGCTGCAGGGAGGAAGCATTCGTCTGCACAATAACCACTAATTGCTGCAGACACTCACAAGTCGTGTAATTGCGTGTGGATTTGTCGCTTGTCTCTGTGGTTTGTTAAAGAGTTATTTGGTGTGTGTACAGTCCTGACAGAGTTCCTGAATCACTCATCACTCACTAAACTGACTCAACATTTACATTAAATCATCCAGAGGAGAGTCTCAGAATAACAGAACAAAACACGCTTCTGTTTTTGTTTCTGTTTCTGTTTCTGCACAGCAGGACTCTGTGCTGAGAGTAAAAAGACAGGGACAGAAAATAAAGATGTAACAATCAACTCACGTTAACATTATTTATCAAACACCTCCAAAAAAAAGCAGTTTAGGTTTACAATGTAGAAAAAGAAAATGCAAAAAACTTCAGTGATTCAAAGTGAAATATCACTCATGGTTAGTGGTTGGTGAAGACATTTATTAACAAACAACTGTGTTTACTCTTTTTAAATCATAATGACAACAGAAACTTCCAAAATTATCAAAAGTTTCCATCCTCTAGTGAGTTTCTGAGCTCCTGACACACACTTGCATCTTTCATCCAGTGCTGCACTGACATTTCTGGATTCTGAGTCATGAGGAAAGAAAAAGAATTGTCAAAGTTTCTGCGGAAAAAGTGAATCCAACTGTATAAAAGAGGAAAGGGATATAAAAAGATATCCAAGGAACTGAGGATGCCAATAAGCAGAGTTCAAACTCTAATGAAGAAGTGGAAAATGAGGGATTCTGTTCAAACCAAACCACGGTCAGGTAGACCAACAAACATTACAGCTACAACTGGCAGGAAAACTGTTCTGGATGCAAAGAAAAACCCACAAATAACTTCAGCTGAAATACAGGACTCTCTGAAAGAATGTGGTCTGGCTGTTTCAAGATGTGTTACTCAACCAAAGAGACAAACTGTTAAAAACTACCTTTACAAAAGAAACTATACACGTGGAGAAATGAGCCAAAAACAGCAAAGAGTAGGAATAAAACTTAGTTTAAGTTGGCAAAAATGGCCAAAAAGTAACGAAATTAGCAAGAAAATTGGGCCAAAACCTGGATAACACTCAGACAGTAGCAAAAACGGGTCAAAAGTGGCAAAAAAAATAGGTGGACAGTGACCAAAATGGCCAAAAAGCAACAAAAAATGGCAAGAAAATTTGGGGAAAACTTGGAAAAAATTCAGAAAGTAGATAAAATGGTGAAAAAAATGACAAAAAATCAGTGGAATGTGGTTAAAAAAAGGCTAAAGTCAACAAAAAACAAGAGAAAAGTTGGAAAATAGTCAGATGGTAACAACAAATGATCCACAAGTGGCAAAAAGAAGTGAAAAGCATCAAAAATGGGCCAAAGTTGACAAAAATGGCAAGAAAATGACGATACAACCTGGAGAGTCAAAAGGTTTCAAGATGCACAATAAGGAGGCACTTGAGGAAAAATGGGCTGAAGAAAGACATTTCTACACAAATGCCACAAAGTTTCCTGCTTACAATACGCCAAACAGCACAGAGACAAGCCTCAAAACTTCTGGAACAAAGTCATTTGGAGTGATGAGAGCAAAAGTGAACTTTTTGTCCACAACCATAAACATTGTTCCATTTGGAGAGGAGTCAACAAGGCCTATGATGAAAGGTCCACCATTCCTACTGTGAAACACGGAGGTGGATCACTGATGTTTTGGGGATGTGTGAGCTACAAAGGCTCAGGAAACTTGGTCCAAACTGATGAATGAAGGATGAATGCAGAAAATCTGGACCTCCTCATCACAGATTCTGAATCTCTAAATATTCTGGAGTTGCGAGTATTTGACTCATGACAGAACTGAAGAGCAGGGCTGTGGAGACCCTGCAAAAAGAACAAGTGAAACATTTTTATAGTGTCCATGTTTCACTTCAAGCTCAAGTTTTGTTCTGGTACAAAATGACCTGAAACTGTTCAGTCTGATGTGTGTAAAGCAGCGACACTCAGCCAGTCAGGAAACCTCCCAGTGCACCTCAGTGTTTCTGTGCCACCCATCCACGCCACGGCGCTTTGACAGCGTCTGAACTCTGCGTCTGTCACACTGTCAGTGCCTCGCCGTGACGGCTCTGTGTGAGTGTGACAGTCCTCGCCACGACTCCTCCCCTCAGTACAAATCTGTCAGCTTCACTCTTCTTCAACGCTTCGACCACAGATCTGAGCCCGAGCGCCTGCAGTCGTCCTCCGAGCTGCTCCAGCGCCTTCGGGAAACTCTGAAAAAAAAACACCAGAGCTTCAGCTGGAGGAGAGCGAGCGCTCAGGCCCACGGGAAAAACTGAGACAGGAAGAACTTTTCTTTGGTCGGAAACTACAATCTGGATCAAAGCATCTTTTTAGGGCATGAAATGAGTTTTTATTACAGCTCATGACACGTGGAGTCAACACAGAGGGCGAGAGTGACAACAAGAGTGAAATAAAAGTTTAAAAAAATCAGACAACAATTTTCATTCTCACTTTGAAAATTACGAGACAAACTGATGATAATTGACGTTTCATCCCATAATTTTGACTTTATCTCTTAACAACCTCATTTGATTTCATAATTCCTATGCAGTTATTCCTGTTTTGAGTTTAATTCTCATAACTTTGACTTTTTGTCGCACAACGTCAACATTTAATTGAATTTCAAATCATGCGATGAAGTGATGATAAGTGACGTTTTATCCCTTAAATCTGACAATATCAAATAATTTAGACTTTTCATTTCATAATTTTGACTAAATCTAGTAATTACCTCATTTAATTTTGTAATTTTAACTCAGTATTTTGAATTCAGACGTTTTTTTCCTCATAACTTTTGACTTTTTATTTTATAATAGTAATGTTTAATTTCTTTTTTTTTACTGAATGCTATATAACAAGATTAAATGAGGATTAATGCATTTTATCTCATATTTTGACATTTCTTCCAATTAATCAAGTTTTTTGTCCGATAATTTTGAACTTTGATCTCGTATTTTTACTTTTAATCATAATTTTGTGTAATTTTATTCACTAATTGCAGCTTTTTCCTTGAGATTGAACCCTCAGTATCTGGCTATTTCATTTTTTTTTGTCTCAACAAAAAATAATGAGATGATAAATAACTTTTTATCCCATAATTCTGACTAATTGTCTCATAATCTTCATGTTTTATCTTGATGCTATACAAATGCAAAACAATGAGATGGAACAATGATGAATAACTTTTTATCTCATTCTTTTATATTCCTTTTCTGACCCTTAATCCTGTAATATTTATGTTTCATTTACTTTTGTGTCATTTTATTCAACAATAATAATTTTTATCCCAAGATTTGACATTTCATCTCCTAGAATCTTAATTTCTATCCCATCAATTTGATTCAGTATCTCTTAATTAGAATTTTCGTTTTACGATTTTGAATAATTGTCTTGTACTTTTGACTTTTAATGTCATGATTTCTCATATTTACATAATGATAATTATCATTTTTCATATTTTTAATAAGTCTTTTCTCTATTATTCCCTGTTTTTTTCACCTCGCATCAACAGGTTTCTGACAAAATCTTATCCACATGGGGGCGCCAACATCCAAACAACGTGAAATCTTCTCATAAAGCTTTAAAATCAAATCAGTAAAACATCTTTGAATAAATAAAAACAAAACTCTGTGCAGATAAAAACAATCACAGATGTGACTTTAACAGGTATTTGTTCATTCCCTTCTGAATATTTGATTCTTTGTCAGCGCAGAGATAAATGAAACTTGTTTGTTACTTATTTCTCCAGGACGTGTTTTTACCCAGAGCTGCAGCAGAATGAAATTATTTCAGCCTAATATCTTTTCTTTCAAGTCCTCAGGTATTTATTCTCTGGGTTTCCTGAACGCCTCGGCCTCCTGCTCCTCATTAACATCTCTTATTCTGCTAATAAATTGGATTTGAGTGGAAATAAAAGATGGTGGGAGGAAAAAAGAGCAGAGGAGGAAGAGAAGGGTCCTCTGTGGGATTGTGGATTGTGTAAAGGTCACAGTTTTTCTCTGTGTGTTTGTGTGTGTTTTCTCCCAGCTCTGCTCCTAATTGGCCTTTAGTTCCTGCAGCAGATGTGTGTGATCCGGTGTGTTTCCTCCTCCTGTCACCACGTCGCTCCAAAGCCCCCGTCAGCCCCCAGCAGCTCTCAGCGTATTTCCCGATAAAACGTCATCTTCTGGCCCCAATTTCAGCAGACAAGTGCCCCCAATCTCAGGTTGGAGGGCGGCTCGCTCCCCCGGCACAGAGCAGAGCAAAGAAACTTCTGGAAACACAGCACACAGGGCTTTTTTTTCTTTCTCTCCCTCTCAGCTGTCACTGTTTCTGTCTTTCTTTACACCTGCTGGTCTTTAAACACAGGAACAAGCAGGGAGGAAACATTTGTCAAAGAAACAATCATTTATTTAACCAAAAGAAGTTTAAAAGATAAATCGTCTTGGCCTTTTCTCAGAGAATATTCATAGTAACAAAAGCTTTTCTGTCACCCATGGTTAGTGATTTATTAAAAACAACTGTGTTTACTCTTTTTAAATCATAATGACAACAGAAACTTCAAAAATGACCCTTATCAAAAGGTCTGGCATTTCTGGATTCTGAGTCATGAGGAAAGAAAAAGAATTGTCAAAGTTTCTGCAGGAAAAGTGAATCCAACTGTATAAAACAGGAAAGGGATATAAAAAGATATCCAAGGAACTGAGGATGCCAATAAGCAGAGTTCAAACTCTAATGAAGAAGTGGAAAATGAGGGATTCTGTTGAAACCAAACCACAAAAATTACAGCTACAACTGCCAGGAAAATTATTCTGGATGCAAAGAAAAACCCACAAATAACTCTCTGAAAGAATGTGGTCTGGCTGTTTCAAGATGTGTTACTCAACCAAAGAGACAAACTGTTAAAAACTACCTTTACAAAAGAAACTATACAAGTGGAGAAATGAGACAAAAACAGCAAAGAGTAGGAATCAAACTTAGTTTAAGTTGGCAAAAATTGCCAAAAAGCAACAAAATTAGCAAGAAAATTGGGCCAAAACCTGGAAAACACTCAGACAGCAGCAAAAACGGGTCAAAAGTGGCAAAAATAGATGGACAGTGACCAAAATGGCCAAAAAGCAACAAAAAATGGCAAGAAATTTTGGGGAAAATGTGGAAAAAATTCAGAAAGTAGATAAAATGG
The DNA here is from genome assembly GCA_008086565.1 of Thalassoma bifasciatum. NCBI lineage: Eukaryota > Metazoa > Chordata > Actinopteri > Labriformes > Labridae > Thalassoma > Thalassoma bifasciatum. Next base: position 69,739 of record RPOG01002094.1, on the reverse strand, counting down.
TGAAAAAATGACAAAAAAAGTAGAATTTGGATTAAAAAAAAGGCTAAAGTCAACAAAAAAAAGATAAAAGTTGGAAAATAGTCAGACGGTAACAACAAATGATCCACAAGTGGCAAAAAGAAGTGAAAAGCATCAAAAATGGGCCAAAGTCAACAAAAATGGCAAGAAAATGACGAAACAACCTGGAGAGTCAAAAGGTTTCAAGATGCACAATAAGGAGGCACTTGAGGAAAAATGGGCTGAAGAAAGACATTTCTACACAAATGCCACAAAGTTTCCTGCTTACAATACGCCAAACAGCACAGAGACAAGCCTCAAAACTTCTGGAACAAAGTCATTTGGAGTGATGAGANTGCACATGAGACGTACTTGGACGTTCACACATGACAATGATCCACAACACAAGGACAAGTGGACCTGCCATTGGCTACAGCAGAATAAAGTGAAGGTTCTGGAGTGGCCATCTCAGTCTCGAGATCTCAAACCTGCAGTTCATGCAAGACAGAGCAAGAATTTACAGGAACTGGAGGCTTTTTGCCAAGAAGAATGGTCAGTTTTACCATCTGAGAAAATAAAGACCCTCATCCACAACCAGCACAAAAGACTTCAAGCTGTCATTGATGTTAAAGGGGGAAATACACGCTGTCAAGAACTGGGGGAGGGAAACTTTTCATCAGGGTCATTCTGGAAGTTTCTGTTGTCATTATGAGCCCAAGAAATCATAAACTTTTGAGCACAGCTGTATGTTTCCTAGTTTCCCCCCAGATGGCGACAAAAAAGACACAATCCCAAAACCCTGAACCTTGTTTTTAAACGTGGGACTTCAGATTAGAAACTTCTGGACTTAAATGATTTTGTTTGAGGGTTTATTACAAAATCTTACAAACACAAAGTCATATTTTGTCTCTGAAATAAGCAGACCATGACAGACTCATTACTCATTCTCTTATTTATGTATTTATTTATTTACAAATCTCAGTGACACAAACACACAGATGGTAAAAAGAGGTGAAATAATCTCTGGTGCTCTACAGCCCATGGATGATGGTTCTGTTCTTCAGTTCTTGGACGTACTCTTTGGCCTGGTCCAAGCTCGTCCTCTGCTCCGTTTTGGGCGGTGAACCCTCCACCAGCTTCACAAAGTAGTGACAGTAAACTTTGTCCATGATGCCGAACCTGCCGCGGCCGTGAAAGCGGATCCTCTTCAGGTACATCCCTTTACCGGAGAACGACTCAGCTGGAGAGGATGGAGAGATTTAAGAGAGAGAGAGAGAGATAAGGTAGAGCTTAACTCATTTAATTTGTTGAGGTAGCTCTAAATGAAAACTGGTTTTAGCACCAAGAGATTGTGCAGAGCGTGGCTTATCTGTAATAACATCAGCGAGTGCACAAAGATTACTCTGAACAGTAGAGTTTAAAACAATTCCACAGCTTCAGGAAAGTTTCTATAACTTCTTTACCTCCCTGTTAAAGGTCATCTCAACCACAGCTATGTTTATTATCACTGTTAAAGCTGCAACATGTCATTACAAACATACTTTTGTCCAGTAGAGGATTTTAAGTCTGAGGAAAAACCTCGAAGATTTTGAAGCCTGAAATTTAGATTTTTGAAATGTCTTTCGTTCATTATTTTGTGGCAAAAACAACTTCCAACCTGAGCAGACTTCACTGTTTTGTTACTGAGTCACCAGGAGGTCGTGTGGTTTTTAATAATGATCAGTTTCCTACACATTCAAACGCAGCAGTTGTGCGAACACTCACCGACAAACAGGTTGGATTTGTACTCTACATTATGGTTTTTGACCGCCATCTCCTGAGCTTCCAACAGAACCTGAGGAAAGGACAAAAGTAATAAGGCCACAAAAAGACTAAAAATGGATGAGAAAACATCTTTGGGATAATTGTGTTTTATATCTTTACATAGCAACAAACCTCTTTCATGACTTTGGCTCCTTTCTTGTCGTTAAACTCGAGCTGTGCTATCGCCTGATCGATGCTCATCCCTCTGATCTGTGAGAAACAACAAACAGTGAGAAAGATCTTCCACATTTAAGACCAAAACTTTGAGATTCTCCAAGGTATTATAATATACAATTTGGATTCGGGCTTGGGAATTTATCGCAAATTAGATTGAATTGCAATATGACTTGTTGTAGTACTCTTTTTTTTTAACACTTAAAGTTTATTTCAGTTTTTTCATTTAAGAACAGCAAACACAGAAAAGAAAAGTAACATGAAAAAGAAAAAATAGATACAAGACAAAAAACATCAAAAACGTTGCCAGGTCTGAAATGTTCACAGTTGCCGAGGAGTTTAACAGTCATAGGTTTTGTACAGTATTTTCATAAATTAATGTTCTGATGAAATGTTAAATGTTTTCGCAAGTTGGAATGAGGAGCAGACACCCTCCACCTCAACTATTCCAAAATAAAGTGTCAATTTTTCCCATCTTGAAATATACAAATCTCTTCTTAATCTTAATAAAAAAGTCATTTTTTTTCCATTTCATGAATTTCTTTTATAATTTCTATCCAATTCTGTATTGTGTGTGCTTCCGCCTGTAGCCATTTACGGGTGATAACTTTCTTAGCAGCAATGATAAATATTTTTAAAAGATATTTAGTGTCTTTGCTTATATCATGTGGCAGGTCGCCCAAATAAAGAAAAGTGAAATTTAACGGAACTGATATTCCCAGAATACGTTCCATAATTTTTAATATTTCTAGCTAAAACGGATGTAAAGTTGGACAACTCCAAAAAACATGGTGGTGGTCTGCTCCATCACTTCCACATTTTCTCCAACAGGAATGACTTTTTGACACAGAAGATTTTTCCATTTTAGGAGTGATAACATAACGTACAAGATTCTTCCATGCAAATTCACGCCAATACATAGAGCAAGTAGTGGAAAAAGTATTCTGACATATGTTTTCCCATTGCTGTTTAGTTATTTCGTCATTAATTTCTTTTTCCCATCTCCCTTTGATATAGTGTGTGGTTTGCAGTTCTCTTATCACAGACAGTGCAACATTTCTTAAACCTGTGTCAGAACACCAGATAAACTTCTCAGTAGATGTTTTATGCTCTGCATCAGAGTTACTCAACCAATCAGCCACATTGTTGAAACTTAGCCTTGCAAGACAAACAATCTAAGTAGTAGAAAATGGCAAAAATGACAAGAAGAAGTAATAAAAGTAAGTGTAAGGTGGCAGAAAATGGACATGAATAAGTGGTCCAGGTAAACCCAGGAAACTGTCCAAAAAAATTATCCAAATGTGGCAAAAAAGAGTGAAAAGTGACTAAAATGTACAAAAAGCAAAAAAAGCAGTAAGAACAATTTTGGAGGAAATTTTCAAAAATTCAGAAAGAAGCAAAAATAGTGAAAAAGGTGGTAAAAATGGTCAAAGTCCACAAATGTGGAATGACAGTTGGGATTAAACTTGGAAAACAGTCAGTGTGTTGCAAAAAATGGGCAAAAAAACAACGAAAATTGTTAAGAAAATTGGGAGTGAACCTGGAAAATAGTGAGAAGGAATAAAAAAAATGTTCCAAAAGTGTAAAGAAAAGAAGGTAAAAGTGTTTAAATGTGTAAAAATCAGTCCCAGTTGTAGTGGTAGTGGGTTGTTGTTGTTGTGCTGTAATTAATGTAACTGTTCATGTTCTACAATGAGTTTATTTAAAACAGAGAAGATGGGAACTAGAAATAATCCCAGCAAAAATCACAATTGCAATATAGGAAATGATAATTGCAATTAGATTATTTTTTTAAATCCTTCAGCCCTTTTAAAAAGTCGGTCTCACCATTTTAGCCAGGTACCACATCTTGTCTTTGCTGTATTTGATCTGCCTCCTGCTGTGATAAACTTCCTGCAGAGCAGAGAAAAAGTTGTTTGTCTCTTACTAAGCTGGAGTCAAACAGAAACATGTGAAATGTTCTGACTCTTAAAACTTCATATAATCAGATATTTCACTGAGGCAGAGGACTCACCGCCGGTCTGCGGGGCTCATCTGGAAGCTGAGGTGGAAACACAATCCTGTTTTTCTTCTCCCAGTGTTTACAGTCCAGTGAGCTGCTGGTGTGAAGACATGAGAGCTGCTGGGGGCCACAAACACCGAGGACCTGTAACCTGGAGGGACAGACAACGAACCAGCTCAGACACCACAGATAAATGAGACCTCATGTAAGGTACCAACAAAATATGGGTCAATGACAAAAAGAGGGTCTAAAAACATACTTTTAAAAAGTTCTTTGAAAATGGATAAAAACATATTTCTGAGAGAAGAATCATGTTTTCTAACAGATTTCAGTAGTTGACCAACATTTCAAAGTTTTTTGGTTCATTATTTTTTAGTATTTTTAATTTGAGCACCCAAAAATGTCAGGTGGCTCAACCAAATATATGAAAATATATTTATATGTTCCTGTTATTTTTTCTGTGTGAAATTATTGGCAAGTATCTCTCAAGTGTCTGTAGTGACTCATACATTTTCATTTTGTGTGTTTCATTTCTTTTATTTGTGAATAAGATAAATAATTTGATGTTAAAATAACATTTCACATTATTACATTGGTTGTACCACCTGACATGGAAATTGTTCCAGTCACCAATGAAGTGAAAAAACCTTTTTTATCAGTATTTCAGAGAAATCTACAAACTTTTCCACTTGGTCACAAATGTCATTTGGGCTCCTCTGGCTGATGCAGTTTCCTGTTTCCTGTTTTATTCTCTTCACTTTAAAATAAAAGTCTAATGTTACGGTTGCACCACCCTGACATTTGACAAGGTGAAAATTACGGGACAAAAGTTTTTGACATTTCTCAACAGCTTTAAAATTCTTTTTATTTGCAAAGAATGTTTTATTTAAAAAAGGTTCAAGCATAAAATAATGCCACTGTATTTTTAATTTCCATTTACAATAACTGACATTCAATTTTTAGAGTTTAATTACTGTGGATACTTGTCAGGACGGTTGCACCACCTGACATTTTGGGGGTTTGAGGAACCAAAACACAAAAAAACATGTTATATTTTAATAGTTTAAAGATGTGTTCAAATAACACAGGTTTCATAGAATAAAGAAATACATGTGATGAAATACTCAATTCATGATGGAAGGAAATATTACACTCAGACACAAAAAAAGGGGACGTCACCTCATTGACCCACATATAAATAAAGATCCAGTTGAAAAAAAAATCTTGTGTCAGATTAATTTGTCCTTCTGCAGAGAACAAATGTGTGACAGAGAAGCTCAAATTTACGGACTTACCCTGAACGTAGCGCTCCGTGAATACTCCCAATGAGAGACAGACCTGAAAACAAACATTGATCAGTCACATATCTGAATTAAACGCAGCATTTTTTAGTGTTTAAAGACATTTTTGACCAAAAATGTGACGATTCCCTCACCACGTCCTGTCATTGCGGTCGCCATGTTACGTTTTTACGACGCTCAGTGTTCACTTTACGGTAGAATTGTTAACACCGCTGGAGTGAAATTCGTTTTTGTAATTTTTTATTTCACAAAACAATCATAGTTTTAACTTTTGACATTTTTATGTTGCATGAAAACGTTTTAATTTTATCTTACACACATTTAAAAAAAAAAAAAAAAAAAAAAAAATAGAGCGAACTCTGTATGTTTTGACCCAACAGAGACCCCGTAGTGAGCACCGGTACATTTTACGACAGCGTGCCGGCCGTACGGCAGTGTGTGTAGTTCCTACGTTTTCAGTGAAAACATGTGAGCAGCGTTTCTGCTGATTTTTCAGACTTTTCCAGAGAAATTAAAGGATTTAAACGCCCAGAGTCGTCATGCACCAACGGTCGCTTCCCGCCTCTCCGAACTGGTACTGCTCGCGCTGCTGTGACGTCAGCACCGGCGGTTTATTTGGCGTCGGAGCCAAAAATCAGGTTTTTTTAATTGAGGTGTTTTCATCCACCTGCAGGGTCAAAGGTGAGTTTAATATCACTGACAGACACTTCACACACACACATTTACATCTCT
>RPOG01002094.1:8034-51398 GCA_008086565.1 Thalassoma bifasciatum | reverse complement strand
AAAAACCAGTCACAGCCACACTCTGGGTCAGACAATAGATTTGTTTGTAATATGCAGTCATGAAAACTACTTTGACTATTTAAAAATTCCTTTAACTTCTCCCTAATGAACCCCCCTCTGAACTGCTGCTGCTGTGTTTGAGTCCTTGGACTTTTCTCCTCATGATTTACACTTTTTTATCTCACAATTCTGAGATTTTATCTAGAAAATTTGACTTTTTAACTAATAATTTTTGACTTTTTACCTCAAATTTTGATGTCTAATCTCAAATTTTTGACCTTTTATCTGAACATCTGGATTTTTTCCCCACATGAAAACAAATTTTTATCTCACAATTCTGATATTTTATCTCAAGATTTCAGCTTTTTATTTCAAATTCTGACTTTATCTAAAAAAAATTGTCCTATCTCAAATTCTTAACTTTTTCAATTGAAATTTTGACTTTTTTCCCCAATGATTTCGACTTTTTATCTCACAATCCTGAGATTTTATCTAGAAAATTTGACTTTTTAACTTATAATTTTGACTTTTTACCTCACATTTTGATATGTAATCTCAAATTTTTGACTTTTTAATCTGAAAATCTATTTTTTTTTCCTCATAAATTCAAATTTTCATCTCACAATTATGATATTTTATCTCAAAATTTCAGCTTTTTATTTCAATTTCTGACTTTATCCAAAAAAAAAAAAAAGGTCCTATCACAAATTTTCAACTTTCTCAATTGAAATTTTGACTTTTTTCCCCAATGATTTCATCTTTTTATCTCAAGAATCTGATATTTTATCTGAAATTTTGACCTTCTAAGTAATAATTTTGACTTTTGTCTCAAAATATTGACCTAATAGGGACAAAAACAAAAAAATCTAAAAAGAAATAAAGCCAATTTTTTTTTTTTTAAGTTGTGGAAATGGGCTTCTATAGATGAAGGTTTGGTACCAGCAAGAATTTAAGAAACTTTCACCCCTGGGCGGGACTCTGAAGAACCAGCGAGTCAGCGAAAAAGCAGCTCGAGCATCTTCACACAGTCTGTAATGAAATGAGCGGAGGAAACTCTGGGCGCTCACCTCCTCCTCTCAGAAGTTAATTCCAGCAGCTGTTGGCAGACGACGCTCTGATTAGTGTTTCGCTCGCCCTCCCTCAAAGGTGTAAATGTGATTCTCAGAGCGCAAACAATCTGCTGAGGCTCCCAAACCAAGGAGAGGAGGTGATAATGTGTTTAACACCAGGGACAGCAGCAGTGAAACTCTGTGATCTGATTGGTTCAGATTATGACTCATCACAGGTGTGTGGAGGAAGTGAAACGAGCGTCCTGTAAATGCTGAGTCATCGTAAAAGAGCTTAAACAAGTGAAATCAGGAGAGAAAATCACATTCCTTTATAAAAAAACACCTTTTCTGCAAGCTGCTGGTTACTTTAAACACTCAAAGTTTGGCAAAGGCAGGTGATTTATCAATGACATACCAATAATTGATAAAAAAAAAAACAGGTCAGCATAACGGATTAAAAGAAAACAGTTTGGTTCAACATGGAAATATTTCTGTGCCATTAGAGTTTGAATATAAATTTCTAACACTGAACTTTTCAGCATCAAAATCAGACTTTGGATTTTAAAAAACCATTAGATTTAATTTTTTTTTCTGCTTTTGATTTTTTTCAGTGTTGAAATAAATTCAGTGTTAAAAAAAAACTGGGTTTCTTTTTCAAAACTCTTTTTATTTAATTTTTTTGGCAAATATAAACAAGCATATACAGACACACCCTATTAAAATTGGCATTTTGAAAAACCAATACATATATCAATAAATAATAATGACAAAAGGGGCAAACAAAAAAACAAAATACACCAAAACCAAGCAATGATAATTATGATATTATTAATCACAATAACAATGATAATAGTAAGTATAATAGAGATAATAATAGATTCATAATACCAATATTATTATTATTATTATTATTATTAATAATAATAATAATAATAATAATAATAATAATAATAATAATAATAATAATATTAATAATAATAATAATAATAGTAATGATGATGATAATACAGATACAGAAATACGAACAGATGAGTAAATAAAATAAAATGATTTTAAAACTCAAACAGAGAAACAAGCTCATGAGGATATCAAAAAGAATGCAAAAAAACAAATGATGAAGAAGAAATACTTAAGTACATGAAAAAAAAACTCAAATAATCTGCCAAATTTAAGATTGGTACCTTATTATGTGCCGAAGCACAAAATATTCAGTTTTTAAAAATTTGACATGCAAAAGTTTTCAAGATCTCAAAAAAATTCAGTGTCCAAAATGTTTTTTTATCAAAGTTTCTTTTTTTTATCCTGAATTTATTTCAATGGGAGATAAAAGAAGCAGTGATAGGAATTTGATGGTTTTTAAAATTTAAAGTCAGATTTTGATGCTGAAAAAATCAAATATCACCTGATTATTTATGACTTTCTGTCAATGTTGACGGCCGACAGAAAGTTCCAATCAACAAACTGCACTTTACACATCTTGTTGTTTTATGATGCTTTTATTTTTTTATGAAAAATGCAAAGTTTCCACTAAACCCACAGTCAAATTGTTTGGTATCAACATCAAGATATCTGGCATTTATATCGAGACATGAAATTTTTCCTGTATCGTCCAGCTCTACTGAAAGCAAACCTAAAAAATCCTGATGGTTGCTGCTGACATTTTTCTGCTTTGATAATTTTCTTTGAACCAGAACTGACACATAAAGGCTGAAAGATAAATTAATGGATTGTAAGCAGTCGCTTCATTTCGATTGTTCTTGTGTGTTTGTGATGTTCAGGTGCAGCTGGAGACAAACCGTCTTTTAGTTTATACAGCTGTGCAGGAGAAGGCGTCATCCTGCAGCACGACCCCTCAAAACTGAGCGGAGAAGCATCAGACATCGACAAACTGATCAGAGACACAAACAACATCAAGGTGAGAGATGATGATGATAAAATTAAGTTATTAAGTTAGAATTAACTTATTTTTTAAAAGTTCTTTGAAAATGGATAAAAACATATTTCTGAGAGAAGAATAATGTTTTCTAACAGATTTCAGTAGTTGACCAACATTTCAAAGTTTTTAGGTTCATTATTTTTTAGTATTTTTAATTTGAGCACCCAAAAATGTCAGGTGGTGCAACCAAATATATGAAAATATATTTATATGTTCCTGTTATTTTTTCTGTGTGAAATTATTGGCAAGTATCTCTCAAGTGTCTGTAGTGACTCATACATTTTCATTTTGTGTGTTTCATTTCTTTTATTTGTGAATNGCATAAAATAATGCCACTGTATTTTTAATTTCCATTTACAATAACTGACATTCAATTTTTAGAGTTTAATTACTGTGGATACTTGTCAGGACGGTTGCACCACCTGACATTTTGGGGGTTTGAGGAACCAAAACACAAAAAAACATGTTATATTTTAATAGTTTAAAGATGTGTTCAAATAACACAGGTTTCATAGAATAAAGAAATACATGTGATGAAATACTCAATTCATGATGGAAGGAAATATTGCACTCAGACACAAAAAAAGGGGGACGTCACCTCATTGACCCACGAGAGTTAACAATATTACAATGTTTGATAAATTATACATATTTAAACATTGAAACTCTGCATGACTGGAAAGGAGCAGCTGGAAGAACAAAGTGATGAATATTCTGATCACAAAACTTCCAAATGTCTCGCCACCATCACCTCCACCCGACTCTTAGAGCCTTCAAAAAAGGAACTCAAGTCTCAAGACTGTCAAGATGGGAACAAACACACAAATAACAAAAGAACAAACAACAACCAAAAATAAATAAACATAAGTAAAGAACAATATGTCAAATTAAATTTCAAGGTCATAACTTAAGAAATGTCTCTCTTGAAAAATATTTCTGCATCCCTTCAAGTCAATTCCATAATTTAACACCAACAACTGAAATACACATTTGTTTCAACGTTGTCCGAGCAAATTGATGCCTAAAATTAAATCTCATCATTTTCATCATATGCAGCAAACTCAAAAAACTTCTGGATACGTTCGGGTAGTAATTTATTTTTAGCTTTAAATATAACTAATAGTGTCTGTAGTTCGATAATTCCTCAAAGTTTTAATAATCGTGACAATACAACATTCTCATGGTATTACAATCAAGGATGTACTTTATTCAAAATAAAAATGTTCTTTGATAGTTTCATGTTTTAATGTGGTTAAATCCAGTTAAAGGGGAAAATTAGAGAGTATTGGTTATGAAAATTCATATTCTCCCAGCGTCCTCTGACACTCCCTCCCATCAGCGGCTGGAAACCTGACAAACGCGCCTGCAGGTGGCGAGCGAACAGGTGTAGTTCACAGACGTGGAGCTGTGAGGGTGGAGAGAAACAGATTTGAATAAGTGATGACGCTGAACTCTTCTTCTTCTTCCCCTGCAGCACAAACTGTCTCCACACACCGACCTCAGCTGGAAGCCAGATGGGAAAGTGGTCGCCGTCGGCAACGAGGACGGGTGAGTGAGCGGCGGGTCTCGACCTCGTCTTAGCGGCCTGTGGAGACCAAATGTTCTCCGACAGAAAAATGAGATGTTTCAGAGTGAAGCACTGACCTCGGTTAGACGGGTCGAGAAACGGAGCTGAGAGTCTGTGGGAACTTTCTGAGTGCGGCTGAAACATTTACAAAAATAATCTTATGCAATTTTTTTATGTGATTATTTCTAGTTTTCCATCTTCTCTGTTTTTAAACAAACTCATTATAGAACATGAACATTTACATTAATTACAGCACAACAACAACAACAACACACTACCACTACAACTGGGACTGATTTTTACACATTTTAACACTTTTACCTTCTTTATTTTTTTACCAGTATTAGATTATTTTTGATGCCTTCTCATTATTTTTAAGGTTAACTCCCATTTTTCTTGACAATACATGTTGTTTTTGCCCATTTTTGCCACTTTGGGACCATTTTTTGCAACAAACTGACTATTTTCCAAGTTAAATCCCAACTTTCTTGCCTTTTTTGTTGCCTTTTTTGTCTATTTCAGTCACTTTTCACCCTTTTTTTTTGCCACTTTTGGACATTTTTTGCTGCTTCTTGAGTATTTCCAAGTTGCACTCCAATTTAAATGCCAATTTGTGGTTCTTTTTCTGGCAATTTTTGGCACTTTTCACTATCTTTATCACATTTTTATCATCTTTACTACTTCCTGCAAGTTTCCTCAAATTTTTTCTTGCCAATTTTTGTTGCTTTTTCTGGCAGTTTGTCACACTTTTCACTATATTCATCACTTTTTTTATTTTTTATTGTTTTATCATTTTTTGCTACTTCCTGAAAGTTTCCCCCAAATTTTTCTTGCCAATTTTTGTTGCTATTTTTGTCTATTTCAGTCACTTTTCACTCTTTTTTTGCCACTTTTGGACATTTTTTGCTACTTCTTGAGTATTTCCAAGTTGTACACCAATTTATATGCCAATTTTTGTTGCTTTTTCTGGCAGTTTGTCGCACTTCTCACTATCTTTATCACTTTTTAAAAAAATTTTTTATCATTTTTGCTACTCCCTGAAAGTGTTCTCCAAAATTTTATTGCCAATTTTTATCCATTTTAGTCACTTTTCACTCTTCTTCTGCCACTTTATGACATTTTTTGCTACTTCTTGAGTATTTCCAAGTTGTACACCAATTTAAATGCCAATTTTTGTTGCTTTTTCTGGCAATTTTTGGCACTTTTCACAATCTTTATCACTTTTTTACCATTTTTGCTACTCCCTGAAAGTTTCCACCAAAATTTTCTTGCCAAATTTTGGCCATTTTATTCACTTTTCACTCTTTTTGTTGCCCGTTTTGGACCATTTTTTGCTACTTTCTGAATATTTCCAGGTTTTATCCGAACTTAAATGTCAATTTTGTTGCTTTTTTCGTCACTTTACCTCCTCAAACTAAGTTTTATTTCTCCTCTTTGCTGTTTTTGCCTCTTTTCTCCACTTGTATAGTTTCTTTTATAAAGGTAGTTTTTAACAGTTTGTCTCTTTGGTTGAGTAACTCTGGTGTAGAACAGAAAACATCTGCTGAAAAACTGTAGCTGATATTCTGACACATTTCAGGTTATAGAAATATTTCACTATTTGTGATTAGAATATTGCGATTTAATCTAATTTGTGATTAATTACCCAGCCTTGTATCTGAGCTGTGTGTCGTCTCTCTTCTTCTTTTCTCTGCAGCTGCATCGACGTGTACGCAGCTCCGAGCCTGAAGCTCCTGTGCAGCGTCCAGCAGCATCATAAGATCATCAACACGTTACGCTGGCACCCCGCCCTCGCCGCTCCGCATGAGCTGCACGCTCTGCTGGCCTCAGGCTCCAGCAACGCCATCGTTTTCATCCACGACCTGCGCTCCGTCATAGGTGAGACGCCATGGGTGTTTTTGATGGCAGAGAACAGGGTCTACATTTAGCTCGTGCTTTATCTCTGTCCTGTTCATCTTTCTTCTTCTCTTTTGTCTCTTTTCTGTCAGACAGTCCAGCTCCTGTTTCCATCATTTCTACTAAATAAATCACAGGAATTGTTTTCAGCAGAGAAAAACTCAGATTTCTCTTCTGATAAACTTCGTCTGTTGGCGTTGTGATGTCATAGAAACTTTGACGTGTTGTTAATCAGAAAGAAAATATTAAAAATCACTGAAAAAGTGAAGAAAATCAAATGTTTCAGCTTCTTGTCTTTGTTAAATCTGCAGGTTTGAGTTTAAAAAAGTCACATCTTTGGTGATTAAATGTTGAATCCTCAGATTCTTGTTCTCTCCGTCTGTGTTTAGAGAATCCTCCAGAAAGTCCGGTGGTGATAACTGAGCCGTTCCGCAGACTGGCAGGTCACACCGCCAAGATCACCGGGATGGCGTGGAGCCCGCATCACGAGGCGCGGCTCGTCACGGCGTCCTACGACGGCACAGCTCAGGTCAGTCCTGGGTAACGTTTCTCTTATGGCCCTTTTCCACTGACTCGTCTCAGCTCTACTCTACTCTCCTCTACTCGGTTTGTGTTGCGTTTCCATTAGCGCGGTACTACGCGTCAGACGCCAGTTTTTAGTACCTGCTCTACCCTGGTTCTAAGAGAGTAAAGCTGATACTAAAAGGTGACGTGGACGGACTGCCGGTCACTCATTGGTCAGAGAATGTCGTCTCTGCAGCTTCTGACTCTGAACAAATCACTTACAAGAGGCAAAGGAATAAGTCAGCGACGGGTTTTTAATGACATTTAAACCTGACGGCACAGAACCAGANTGTTGTTTACCTCCGTTGTCATGACGACCCACATTGAGCCGCTGTATTACTTTAATGAAATCTTTTGAAAGCTTTTTTGTTTTTTCCTTTAAAGACCACGGTGGCACATATGTTAGTACAAAATGATGTTTGTGTGGCGTTATAGATGAACATGCACGCACTTCTGCGCAGCACTTTAGCGCAGCTGTGTTATAAGATCCACGCCCACCGTGAGTCTGTAGTCGGGCTAGAGGAAAAGAACCAAACCCAGTAGAGACGAGGAGAGTAGAGCTGGAACTGTAGAGTGGAAAAGCGCCATTAGATCCTGCAGAAAAACTTTCACTTCTTCATACTTTTCTGGTTTTGTTCCCTCAGGTGTGGGACGTGCTGCAGGAGGAGGCGCTCTCTAACTATCGGGGTCACGCTGGTTACCTGCTGAGCGTGGACTGGTCACCTGTGGACCCGGACGTGGTCTGGACCGGAGGGAAAGACTTCACGGCTCAGGAGTGGAGAGTCTCTAAACAAGAGTTCACAAAGCCGCCCAAAGGTGAGCGGACGGTTTCAGAAAATAACCGGAGGATAAATCAGAGCGTGACAGTCATGAGGCGTTTGTGTTTCCAGGGAAGAAGTTAATCGATCTGAAGGAGAAGACGAAAGCGAACAGCAGACAGAAGAAGAAGAACAAGAAGACGCCTGGAGCCGCGGCGTCGGAGCTGAACGGAGCGTCGATAACGAGGCGGCGAGCGTCCACGGGTCAGCAGCAGCCGTCAGGAGACGAGGAGGAGGAAGAAGATGGAGTCAGCTCCACCAGCAGCTTTTTACCTGCAACAGGTAACAGATCAAAACAATAACAGCTGGAGCTCAACGATTTTGATTCACCTTTTATTCAATTGTAGCTTCATAATGTACAGAATTATTTACAAACTTGACTTAAAATTACATTAAAACATCAAAAGCTTTTACTTTAATGCAAGAATGAAAACTGAAGGTGAGAATTGTTTCTGACTCTAGATAAAAGGTCAAAATTTTAAGATACAAAGTGGAAATTCTGAGAAAAAATTCTGAGACAAAAAGTCAAAAATTTCTGATAAAAATCCCAAATTCTATGAAATAAGTTTAACATTACCTGGAAAAAAGTCTGAACTTTCACATTTAAGGTCAAAATTTAAAGATAATTTAAAGACAAAAAATGTCTTAGATAGAATGTCAACATTTCGAAATTAAGAAAATGTTTGAGTTAAGAAAAGATTTAAGTTGAAATTATGAGAAATGAAGAAAAAAAGTTTCCATGAAAGGAAAAATTATGAGGAAAAATATTAGATTTTGAGATAAATAGTCAAAACTAGTCTAAACAATTCTGACTTTTGCTAAAACCCTGAGTTTCGGACCTAAATATACAATTCTTACAATTTCTAAATCAGAGTTTTTAATCATATTTTTAGTTATAACAACTAAAGAACAACAGGAGCCATCTTTGACTCTTAACTTTTAAAAATAATGTAGTGCAAAATATCCTTCATTGTGAAGTTAAAAAAGATGATAAAATATAGAACAATTTTTAAAAAATGAGTATGTAATAATGAGAAAAGGAAAATTCAACTTTGCAGCTTTGATGATCAGTAAACGATAAATCTGTATCAGCTCTACAAGCAGCTGATGCAGATTTAAAACTGGAACATTGTTGAGGTTTTTTCCTGATTTTTGTTTCAGAAACGTTTGAGACGCAGAGAAAAATCTCCACGGCTGCAAAGAGCAAAGACAAACCAGGCGAGTGTTCAAACGTCACAAATCTACTTCTGATTGGTTGGTTTTCAAACAGGTGGTGCTGAAGTGTCTCTACGTGTCTGTGTTTCAGTTTTTCTGGACTCAAACTCACAGAAGAAGAAGAAACCTCGCTCCATGTTACCGCTCAGCACCTCCATGGACCATCGACCTAAAGACGAGCTGCTGCAGGACTGTGTCACCCTGGCAACGGTCACACACCACGGTCAGAGGCTCAATCAGAGACGTGAACCCGTGTTCATCAGTATCATTTATTCCTAACGATTCCTTTATCGCAGTGATTCCCAACCTTTTCCAACTCAGGGCCCACTTTTAAGTCTCAAAAATGTTGGGGCCCACCTTTGACCCAATTAGTACGGAGGATATTTTTATTTTTTTATGGAACCTTTATTTTACCAGGAGTTTTCCCATTGAGATAGAAAAAAAAATCTCTTTTCCAAGGGAGTCCTGGCCAAGACAGCAGCACATGTTTCATAGTCAGCCATACAGTCAGTCACATAAAAACAAGAATTAAGTCAATAAATGATAATAAAACAATTTTTGTTTATATAAAATGCCTTGTTATTCGTAACAATGACCTGAAATGTAACAGCAGCCCAAAATGTGATTAAAAAAAATGTAATAAACCCAAAATGTAATAACTTTTCAATAATATAACAGATGCTGAGCCCAAAACATAATAACTTTTTCCCCAAAATGCAACAACTCAGTAAAGCAAAATGAAACAAAACTTTTCTCTCACATGATGTGAGAATTTTACTTATATTCTTATTTATTTATGTTTAAAGATATCTAAATCCATTGACCAATTTCATATTTATTTACTTATAAACTCAATAAAATCTGTAAAGCTTCTTTTTCGCACACAGAAAATTCACAGAAGGAATTGATAAGGGAATAAACAAAGAATCAGATAAATAAGTGGAATCATTGAGGGCATTGGTATCAATAAATAAATTCACATTCCTAGATTCAGTCAGGTTTACACTTTGGTCTGCACAGTAGTAAACAAACATTAATGAATGAAAACACAACAAAACAAACAATAAATACGGAAAGTTATAAGTTTCAGCTCCTAAACTTGTTCAGGAAAAAAAGTAAATTTATAGAAAAGCTGGAGAAAGAACTAAAACTGACTCTGCTTTCTTGGCATGACACACTTTCTAAACTTCAGAAAAAGTCTTCAGATTTCTCACAGCTTTGTGTGTTTACGGGACTTTTTCTGTGGTTTCTAGCGCCCCCTGCTGGCTGCATCCCAGGACAGGGAGATCACATCCACCTGGGTTTGTTTTCTGACAGGCAGAGTCTGCAGCGCATGTTCCAGGCTGAAGGTCAGTGGGTTTTTTTTAGTTTATGATGAACACGTTTGGCTGATTTTCTGAAGGATTAAACACTTTCCTGCTCCTCTAAGAAGTAAAGTTTCTGTCTCGTTGTTCAGAGGAAAGTCACATTGAAGCCGGTCACTTCGACTCGGTGGTTTACCTGCGGCTGTGGAGCGGAGACCTGGAGGGGGCGCTGCAGCTCGCCACGGAGAAAGGAGAGCTGAACGATCACCTGATCTCCATCGCTCCAATGGGTGAGGACTTTACTGCGCTTTCATGAGGCGTTCACTGACACCACTGTTGGCCCTTTTCCACTGACTCGTCTCAGCCCTACTCTTCTCTCCTCTACTCGGTTTGTGTTGTTTCCATTAGCGCGGTACTACGCGTCAGACGCCAGTTTTTAGTACCTACTCTACCCTGGTTCTAAGAGAGTAAAGCTGATACTAAAAGGTGACGTGGACGGACTGCCGGTCACTCATTGGTCAGAGAATGTCGTCTCTGCAGCTTCTGACTCTGAACAAATCACTTACAAGAGGCAAAGGAATAAGTCAGCGACGGGTTTTTAATGACATTTAAACCTGACGGCACAGAACCAGACTGAATGAAGACAAAATACAGCCCTAAAATGCTCCTTCATGATTCCTAAAGAAGTTAAAAGTCCTTTTTAAAGCAAAAAAGAAGTTAACAGCAAAGATAGTTGGCTTTAAAGAGTCTTTTAAATTAAATCAAAGTTGGTCGGTGCAGGAGCGATCTGTCTGCCACGAGAGTCTTTAAGCACCAATCAGTCCATTAATCCACAGGGAACCAAAAAGGAAAACCAGTTCAAAGAAGAATGATTGATCAACAACAAATCTCTGCTATACCAGGCCCAAAAATCAAAAATTAAAGTGATCTCACTGGATCCAGGGAAGAGTTGATGTCAGGAAGCAGCTCCTTCGTTTTCCTCCGCGTGCAGCAGCACCAGGCTGTTGTTTACCTCCGTTGTCATGACGACCCACATTGAGCCGCTGTATTACTTTAATGAAATCTTTTTAAAGCTTTTTTTTTTCCTTTAAAGACCACGGTGGCACATATGTTAGTACAAAATGATGTTTGTGTGGCGTTATAGATGAACATGCACGCACTTCTGCGCAGCACTTTAGCGCAGCTGTGCTATAAGATCCACGCCCACCGTGAGTCTGTAGTCGGGCTAGAGGAAAAGAACCAAACCCAGTAGAGACGAGGAGAGGAGAGCTGGAATAGTAGAGTGGAAAAGCGCCATAAGACATTTTTACTACAAATAAGACAGAATGACTTGCTTAGAGTTTAGTTTTTGCAGTGTTATAAATACAAAAATTAACCCTCTTTACCTATACCTTATTTCCATTTATATTTATGTATCAGTATAATTCTTGAATATAGTTTCTTTATGTCTTTTTTGAAATAGTTTTATGCAAACTTGGTTTTAATTCAGGACTCAGTCTATCGCACAGTTTATCTCCCTTTACCGTGACACAGAAACTCTTTAATGTTGTGGCTCATATCAAGAAAGAAAACACAATTTTTACTAAAAGTAAGACATTAATACTTGATTAGATTTCAGTTTTTGCAGTTTGTGGGTGAATGTGAACACACCGTATTGTTTCTGCCTGATTGACAGTGTCAGATTTCTGAAGACTGCAGGGCTCATTTCCTGTGGTTCCCTGTTGTTTGCAGCTGGTTTCAGAGTGTGGAGCCGCAGCGTGGAGGCGTTTGTGAAGCAGCTGTGTTTACAGGAGCAATACCTGAAGGCAGCGTCTCACCTGATCTCCATCAACAAACTCTACCAGGCCGTGGACCTGCTGCGCTCGCAGAAACTCTACAGGTAGCCTGCACTTTTCATCAGGAACTGTCAGGTTTCATTTCTGCGTCTCTGTGTCGCCTTCACCTGATTTCTAATCGTCTAAACGTCTCCGTGTCTGTGGTCAGGGAGGCCATCGCTCTGGTCAAAGCTCGACTTCCTGCAGACGAACCCGCCCTCAAAGAGCTGTACACCTGCTGGGCCGCCGCGCTGGAGAAGGACGGACATTTCTCTGCTGCTGCTAAATGGTGACGCGCTGAGATCTCATCGTAAAGCCTCAACGTTCGGCCTGATCCTGACCCTGTTTCTCTTTAGTTACTTTACTGTAACTTTCTCTCTTCAGTTACTTTACTGTAACTTTCTCTCTTCATTTACTTTACTGTAACTTTCTCTCTTCAGTTACTTTACTGTTACTTTCTCTTCAGTTACTTTACTGTTACTTTCTCTCTACAGTTACTTTACTGTTACTTTCTCTCTTCAGTTACTTTCTCTCTTCAGTTACTTTACTGTTACTTTCTCTCTTCAGTTACTTTACTGTTACTTTCTCTCTTAGTTACTTTACTGTTACTTTCTCTCTTCAGTTACTTTCTCTCTTCAGTTACTTTACTGTTACTTTCTCTCTTCAGTTACTTTACTGTTACTTTCTCTAATTAGTTACTTGACTGTTACTTTCTCTTCAGTTACTTTACTGTAACTTTCTCTTCAGTTACTTTACTGTAACTTTCTCTCCAGTTACTTTACTGATACTTTCTCTCTTCAGTTACTTTACTGTAAGTTTCTCTTTAGTTACATTACTGTAACTTTCTCTTCAGTTACTTTACTGTAACTTTCTCTCCAGTTACTTTACTGTAACTATCTCTCTTCAGTTACTTTACTGTTACTTTCTCTCTTCAGTTACTTTCTCTCTTCAGTTACTTAACTGTAACTTTCTCTTCAGTTACTTTACTGTAACTTTCTCTCCAGTTACTTTACTGTTACTTTCTCTCTTCATTTACTTTACTGATACTTTCTCTTCAGTTACTTTACTGTAACTTTCTCTCTTCATTTACTTTACTGTAACTTTCTCTCTTGAGTTCCTTTACTGTTACTTTCTCTCCTCAGTTACTTTCTCTCTTCAGTTACTTTACTGTAACTTTATCTCTTCAGTTACTTTACTGTAAGTTTCTCTTCAGTTACTTTACTGTTACTTTCTCTCTTCAGTTACTTTACTGTTACTTTCTCTCATTAGTTACTTGACTGTTACTTTCTCTTCAGTTACTTTACTGTAACTTTCTCTTCAGTTACTTTACTGTAACTTTCTCTCCAGTTACTTTACTGTTACTTTCTCTCTTCAGTTACTTTACTGTAAGTTTCTCTTTAGTTACTTTACTGTTACTTTCTCTCTTCAGTTACTTTCTCTCTTCAGTTACTTAACTGTAACTTTCTCTTCATTTACTTTACTNACTGTAACTTTCTCTTCAGTTACTTTACTGTAACTTTCTCTCCAGTTACTTTACTGTTACTTTCTCTCTTCATTTACTTTACTGATACTTTCTCTTCAGTTACTTTACTGTAACTTTCTCTCTTCATTTACTTTACTGTAACTTTCTCTCTTGAGTTCCTTTACTGTTACTTTCTCTCCTCAGTTACTTTCTCTCTTCAGTTACTTTACTGTAACTTTATCTCTTCAGTTACTTTACTGTAAGTTTCTCTTCAGTTACTTTACTGTTACTTTCTCTTCAGTTACTTTACTGTTACTTTCTCTCTTCAGTTACTTTGCTGTTACTTTCTCTCATTAGTTACTTGACTGTTACTTTCTCTTCAGTTACTTTACTGTTACTTTCTCTTCAGTTACTATACTGTAACTTTCTCTCCAGTTACTTTACTGTTACTTTCTCTCTTCAGTTACTTTACTGTAAGTTTCTCTTTAGTTACTTTACTGTAACTTTCTCTTCAGTTACTTTACTGTAACTTTCTCTCTTCAGTTACTTTACTGTTACTTTCTCTCTTCAGTTACTTTCTCTCTTCAGTTACTTAACTGTAACTTTCTCTTCAGTTACTTTACTGTAACTTTCTCTCCAGTTACTTAACTGTTACTTTCTCTCTTCATTTACTTTACTGATACTTTCTCTTCAGTTACTTTCTCTTCATTTACTTTACTGTAACTTTCTCTCTTCATTTACTTTACTGTAACTTTCTCTCTTCATTTACTTTACTGTAACTTTCTCTCTTGAGTTCCTTTACTGTTACTTTCTCTCCTCAGTTACTTTCTCTCTTCAGTTACTTTACTGTAACTTTCTCTCTTCAGTTACTTTACTGTAACTTTCTCTTCAGTTACTTTACTGTAACTTTCTCTTCAGTTACTTTACTGTTACTTTCTCTCTTCAGTTACTTTACTGTTACTTTCTCTCTTCATTTACTTTACTGTTACTTTCTCTCTCCAGTTACTTTACTGTTACTTTCTCTTCAGTTACTTTACTGTAACTTTCTCTCTTCAGTTACTTTACTGTTACTGTCTCTCTTTAGTTACTTTACTGTTACTTTCACTCTTCAGTTACTTTACTGTTACTTTCACTCTTCAGTTACTTTACTGTAACTTTCTCTCTTCAGTTACTTGGCGGCTGGTGCCAGTTTCGACGCGGCTAAAGTCATCTCCAGGAAGAACGACGTCCCCTCTCTTAGCGCGGCGGCCGCTCTGGCGAGGATCTCAGGAGAAGTGTCTCTGGCTCAGTCTCTGGCGCTAAGATGCGCTAAAGACCTGGCTGTAGATCAGGACTGGGTCAGAGCTCAGGAGGTTCTGGACTCACAGGACGGACTCATGGTGAGAAAAAATGTTTTTGCATTCACCCTGAGACCAACAGGGTTTTATAAAATGTCTCCTGTAAAAATAGTTTTTGTTAATATCTGAGCATCTGAAAAAACATTTAGGAATATTTCTCATTTGCAGCTGGTCCAAAATGCTGCTGCCAGACTTTTAACTGGGACCAAGAAACGGGAACACATCATTTTAATATTAGCTTCAATTCATTGGTTTCCAGTTAATTTTAGGATTGATTTTAAGATTCTTTTATTTGCTTTTAAATGTCTTCATTGCTCCTCAGTTCCTGTCTGAGCTGCTTCAGCCTCACACTCCCTCACGCTCGCTCAGATCAGCTGATCGGTCTCTTTTAATTGTCCCTAAGACAAAAAGGTGCTGAGGGGCGACCGGGTCTTTTCAGTTATTGCCCCCAAACTGTGGAACAACTGACCTTTGCACATCAGGCCGACTCACTCTCTGTTTTTAAAACCAGCCTTAAAACACATCTTTTCTGCCTCTGTAAGCTCTGTTTGAGGTGTCGGTTTTATTGCTTTTACTGTTTCTTCTACTGTTTCTTTCACTGTTTTGTATTGTTTTGTACACACTGATTTGTTTCTTAATTACCTCTGTTAGCTTCGGAGTGCGTACAGCACTTTGGCCAACACTGTTGCATTTTAAAGTGCTTTATAAATAAAGCTGAGTTGAGTTGAGTTGATGGCTAAACCACCAATTTATGCACTGACAGAATTCAGAACTATTAATGTTAATAGGTTGGTTAGTCAGAAAATTAAAACTCCATTTGTGAGGAAGGGGCTTGGTTAGAAAATCAGAAGGCTGGTTCATCAGAAAAATAGGGAACTAGGTAGTAGGACATCTACAGAAGAGGATTAGGGCCACTGAGAAAAAAAAAAAAATCTAAAAAACAAAAAAGTCAGAATTCTGAGATTAAGTCAGAATTCTGACTTTTTTCTCAGAATTCTGACTTTCTGATTTTTTTTTTTCTCAGTGGCCCTAATCCTCTTCCGTAGACATCAGAAGGCCTGTTAGTCAGAAAATTATATTGGATGTCGGAATAAAAACTTAATCCAAAGTCCTTTTCTGACTGACAGGCCTTCTGAAAATAGGGCAGATCCCAGAGTTTGGCAGTAAGGACAAACAATTTGTTCTGGAAGTTTAAACAAAAACCTAAATTCTTAGAGTCATCCTGGATTTTCAGAAACTCTTTGCGGCTGCTGCGAGGAGTTTTAGTCGTAGTGATGTCACAGTCTGGGGTGAATAATAAACGGAGCAAAAAACAAACAAACATCAGAGCGAAGAGTGAGGTGGGGATGATGTGATAGTTTTTATTCTCTCCACAAAAATCCTTCTGAAGTTAAAATCCAAACACAGTTTAATTTTTCCTGATTCTCCTCAGATCCACCGTCTCCATCTCTGTGTGGCCGAGCTCCTCGCCGCCTCGCTCTCAGCGGCGTCCTCTGCGCCCTGCGTCTCCTCTCACCCGTGGGCGGCGCCGGGTAAGTGTGACGTCAGCTTCCAGGAGCGAGTGAGGGGCGTGTGGGCGGAGCAGTTTGGCGTTTCCTCAGCAGGAAGTCGGCGTCCTGACGCTCTGCTGCAGGAGCTGAGGTCTGTGGAGGTTCCCACGCCAACGGCGAGCGTTTCCCTCAAACAGGTGCGGCTCTGAGTCTGAGTGTTTCCAGGTGAAACGGCGTCTGTTTAACCCTCTCACTGCTGTTTCACTGCTGTTTCACTGTTTCAGGCTCTGCTGTACTCGTCGCTCCACCTGACCCGTGTGCTGCTGAGCTCGCTGTCTGACCGTGACGACGATGACGAGCTGATGAAGGAGCTGTGGCGAGCGCTGACCTGGTTCAGAGACGTCGCTGACTTCAGTGTTTGTGCAGAGATCTGCACGCTGCTGTTTCCTCATGGTACGACTCAACAGCTCTGAGTCTTCAACATGTTTTTATATAATTAACACTTTTCACTTTTCAGAGAAGAAAACAAACTAAACTTTCCGATGAGTCCAAGTGTTAAATATTTGTTTTTGTTGATTCCTGTGAGAAAGATTTCAGCTTTGGGAGTTGAGGTTTGGAAATGTTCTAGATATTTTACATGAATCCAAGTTTTATTCTTCAAAATACACATAATTTGAACAATTAAGAGAAATTAAAAGCTGCATTGAGTTGTTTTGGAAGGACAAATGAAGGATTGAAGTAATTTTTTAAAGACTTTTTAACTAATAATTTTTGACTTTTTATCTGAAAATCTGGATTTTTCCCCCACATGAATACAAATTTTTATCTCACAATTCTGATATTTTATCTCAAAATTTCAGCTTTTTATTTCAATTTCTGACTTTATCTTTAAAAAAAATTGTCCTATCTCAAATTTTTAACTTTTTCAATTGAAATTTTGACTTTTTTCCCCAATGATTTCATCTTTTTATCTCAAGAATCTGATATTTAATCTAGAAAATTTGACTTTTTAATAAATAATTTTGACTTTTGACCTCAAATTTTGATATCTAATCTCAAATTTTTGACCTTTTATCTGAAAATCTGGATTTTTTCCTCATAAATTTAAATTTTTATCTCACAATTCTGATATTTTATCTCAAAATTTCAGCTTTTTATTTCAAATTCTGACTTTATCTTTTAAAAAAATGGTCCTATCACAATTTTTCAACTTATTCACTTGAAATTTTGACTTTTTTCCCCAATGATTTCATCTTTTTATCTCAAGAATTTGATATTTTATGTAGAAAATTTGACTTTTTAATAAATAATTTTGACTTTCTACCTCAAATTTTGATATCTAATCTCAAATTTTTTACCTTTGATCTGAAAATCCTCATAAATTCAAATTTCCATCTCACAATTCTGATATTTTATCTCAAAATTTCAGCTTTCTATTTCAAATTCTGACTTTATCTTAAAAAATAAAAAAAAGGTCCTATCACAAATTTTTAATGTTTTCAATTAAAGTTTTGACTTTTTCCCCAATAATTTTAATCTTTTTATCTCAAGAATCTGATATTTTATCTAGAAATTTTGACTTTTTGACTAATAATTTTGACTTTTTACCTCAAATTTTGATATGTAATCTCAAATTTTGACCCTTTATCTGAAAATCTAGGTTTTTTTCCTCATAAATTCAAATTTTCATCTCACAATTCTGATATTTTATCAAAAAATTCAGCTTTTTATTTCAATTTCTGACTTTATCTAAAAAAAAAAGGTCCTATCACAAATTTTTAATGTTTTCAATTGAAGTTTTGACTTTTTTCCCCAATGATTTCATCTTTTTATCTCAAGAATCTGATATTTTATCTCAAATTTTGACCTTTTAAGTAATAAGTTTGACTTTTGTCTCAAATTTTGACCTAATAGGAACAAAAAAAAAATCTAAAAAGAAATAAAGCCTTTTTTTTAACTGTTGGAAATGGGCTTCTATAGATGAAGGTTTGGTACCAGCAGGAATTTAAGAAACTTTCACCGCTGATGAGGAGACTTGGAGTTTTAAAAAAAACCTGCAAAACTTGTGAAGTTGATGAAAACAGATGATAAGGATCTTAACGCGTCAGTATCGATTGACTTGATTTTTTTCTTGTTTCTTCGTCAGGTGACGTCTCCGTTTTCTCCAGTAAACGTCCTAAAAGTTTGTGTCTGACAGAAGAAGAGTCTAAAGCTGCAGCCGTCAGTCTGCAGGCGTCCGTCAGTTACCACCTCCTCTACAAACTCTGGTGGCGTTTATCATCCTCCTCTCCCGCCGCTCACAACGGTTTCTCCCACTCAGCCGGCGGCGGTGGTGGTGGTGGTGGCGGTCCAGGATCAGAGCTGATGAACGGCGTCTCAGAGTCAGAGTCGTCTGATGAACTGGGCTTCGATGCGTCCGTTCTTCTGTCGGAGCCTCACGCCGTCTGTCAGGACGCTCGGAGGGCGGTGAGGGAGCTGCAGGAGCGGCTGGCGCTCATAGTGCAGCGGCACAGCAGAGCGCAGAGCGAAGACGCGCACGCCGTCGAAGAGAGCGCCGACACAGGGGAGACGCCGGGAGAACACACAGGAAAACGGTAAAAAAAACTCTGATATTTGGAAAAAAATATGATTCAAACTTCTGAGAAAACAACGACAAAAGATGAGGGAGCATCTTAAAAAAAGACATTTACAAAAATAAAATTTGGGATAATAAAGTCAAACAATTACAAAACCAAAGTTGTAGATTTAGAAAAATTAATTTAGAAGAATAAAGTCATATATTTACAGAAATAAAGTTGAAGGTTTACAAAAAAAACAGGAGAATGAATTAATACATGTACAAAAATACATTGATAAATTTACAAAGACAAAGTTATTAATTCACAAGAATAAATGATGGATTTATGAGGATAAAGTCAAAGATTTGCAAGAATAAATTTACATAATTTAAGTCTTTAATCTTGCGCAAGTAAAGTTGTGGATTTGTGAGAATAAAATTATAGATTCAAGTTATTAGAGTCTGAAATTTACAAGGATAGATGTACGAGAAAAAAGTCATGGATTCATAATTAAGTCCTGATTTTTAAAGAATACACAAGAGTAATGACATAAATTTACAATAATAAATTCAGAAATTTACAAGAATAAAATTCCCTATTTACAAAAAAAAAGCCATAAATTCACAAGAATTAAGTCACAAATTTTAGGCATATTAAGTCACATTTACGACAATAAAAGTATTGGTTTAAGTAAATTAAGTTATACATTTAAAGGAATAAATTCACAAGGATTGAGTCATAGAATTAAAAGAAAAAAGTCATGGAAGTATAAGAATAAAATTATAGATCTATGTGATTTAAAATATAAATTTACAAGAATAGATTTGTGGAAATAAAGATGCAAATTTATGACATGATCGAGTCATGATTTTATGACGTATAAAACAAGTTTAACCAGGTTTTAATTCCAATATTCAAATAAAAACTTAATGAATCTTAGAGAAAAGTGTGAAAAACTGAAGTTCAGATGCTGATTCTCATCACAAATCAAAATGAAAAATGTATTAATTGTTTCTTAGTCGATGAATTCTCTTAAAAGTTTGTGTTTTATATTTTATTTCTCAGGCCTGAAGATCAGGAAACTTTATTCTCTTTGTCCAATAAAATGACGGAGCTCCAGAAACAGCTGAACGACTCCGACGACGCCGTGAAGGTAAAACTCAGCAGATTTATTTCTTTTTAATGTTTGTTGTTGTTAATGTTTAATTCATTAACTGTGTTTTTCTTCCTCTTCCAGTCGTTTCCTCGTCCTGACGTGGTCGAATGTTGCCTCGTTCTCCTTCACATCAGTGAAACTTCACAGTCTCTCGTCTCTGATTCGCTGCGACAGGACGCCAAAGATCTTCTCTGCAAACACGGAGCGAACCTGAAAGCATCGCGACGATTTATCACCTGAACTCTTTATCAAACCCTGAACTGACAGAAGCGCTTCATCTGTACAGATTTATGTTCACGTATAAAAGTTTTGAAGGAATAAACTTTTGCCTCCTGTGTTTGAGTTTGGGTCAATGAGGTGACGTCCCCTTTTTTGTGTCTGAGTGCAATATTTCCTTCCATCATGAATTGAGTATTTCATCACATGTATTTCTTTATTCTATGAAACCTGTGTTATTTGAACACATCTTTAAACTATTAAAATATAACATGTTTTTTTGTGTTTTGGTTCCTCAAACCCCCAAAATGTCAGGTGGTGCAACCGTCCTGACAAGTATCCACAGTAATTAAACTCTAAAAATTGAATGTCAGTTATTGTAAATGGAAATTAAAAATACAGTGGCATCTAAACTTTTTAACTTTCTTCTCATTTTGACTTATCCAAAATCTTAGACTTGGAATCAGAGGGTTGCAAGTTCGATTCCAGCTGCATCAGTCAAGTGCCGAAGTGTCCTTGGACCCTGAATCCCCCACACAGCTCACCACTGTACATCTTGGATCAAAGCTTCTACTAAATGATATTATAGAATCAAGATTTTGACATTTTATCTTAAAGTTTCAACTTTATGTCTTAGAATTTTCACTTTGTCTCAAAATGTTTCTTAACTTCTTAACTTTCTTCTCATTTTGTCATTTTAACTTTAAATTTTGACTCATCTAAACATTTTGACTCTTAATATTTGACGTCTTATCTGATTGAAGAGTTTATCTGAAGGCTAGGGTGGAGGTGGGAGCTGTGGCTCAGTGGCAGAGTCATGGACTTGGAATCGAGGGGTCACAGGTTCGAGTCCAGCTGCATCAGTCACATGCTACAGTGTCCTTGAACAAAATACCATAAATCATCAAATCACTCACCACTGCCTGCAAAAGTGTCCATGAGCAAGATATTGAACCCTCACTTCGCTCTGGACAAAAGTGTCTGCTACATGGAACTGTACAATGAACATTTTCACATTTTATCTTAAAGTTTCAACTTTTTTTTCCCTGAAATTTTACTTTTCTTCTCAAATTTTGACTCTTAAAATTTTACATTTTATCCCAAAATTTCAATCTTCATCTTAGAATTTGGACTTTGTCTCAAAATGTTACCATTTAAACTTTTAAACTTTTAAACTTCTCATTTGGACATTTTACCTCAGAAGTTCACACCACCGTATGAGGCTGTGGACTAAAGCATCGGCGTAATGGAATTGTACAATTAAGTTTTGACATTTCATCTCATCATTTCAACTTTTTATCTTACACATTTCACCTTTTCTCTCTCAATTTCTTATTTTATTTTAATATTTTTTACTTTGTCTCAAAATGTTACTATCTTCTCATTTTGTCATATTAACTTAAAATTTTGACTCATCTAAAAAATTTGACTTATTATTTGACGTCTTATGTAATTGAAGAGTTTATCTGAAGGTTAGAGTGGTGGTGGGAGCTGTGGCTCAGTGGCAGAGTCATGGACTGGGAATCATGGGGTCATGAGTTCGAGTCCAGCTGCATCACTAACATTCTTAAATGACCATGAGCAACACATGTACACCTTCACCTTCACCTCACATCACTGTATGAGGCTGTGGACTAAAGTGTAATGGAGTTGTAGGATTTACATTTTCACATTTTATCTCATCAATGACACTTTTTGTCTTACAATTTTCACCTTTTCTCTCAAATTTTTTCCTTTAAATTTCTTATTTTATCTCAAAAATTTTGTCTTTGTCTCAAAATGTTACCATCAAACCTTTCAACTTTCTTCTCATTCTCACATTTAACCTCAGAATTTTGAATCATCTATAAAATTTGACTCTTAATATTTGACGTCTTATCTCATTGAAGAGTTTATCTGAAGGTTAGGGTGGTGGTGGGAGCTGTGGCTCAGTGGCAGAGTCATGGACTTGGAATCGTGGAGTCACGAGTTCAAGTCCAGCTGCATCAGTCACATGTCAAAGCGTCCCTCAGTAAAATACCAAAGATCATCAAATCACTCACCACTGTGTGCCAAAGTGTCCATGAGCAACACACTGAACCCTCACACATCACTCTGGACATTAGTCTCTGCTACATGGAACTGAAGAATTTACATTTTCACATTTTATCTTAAAGTTTCAACTTTATAAATTTTAGAAATTTGACTTTTCTTCTGAAATGTTGGCTCTTAAAATTTTACATTTTATCCCAAAATTTCAATTTTCATCTTAGAATTTGGTCTTTGTCTCAAAATGTCACTATCTAAACTTTTAAATTTCTTCTCATTTTGACATTGTACCTCAGAAGTTCACACCACTGTCTGACGCTGTGGACTAAAGCATCTGCGTAAAGGAATTGTACAGTTAAGTTTTGACATTTCATCTCATCATTTCAACTTTGTATCTTACACATTTCACCTTTTCTCTCTCAATTTGCTATTTTATTTTAATATTTTTGACTTTGTCTCAAAATGTTACTATCTTCTCATTTTGTCATTTTAACTTTTAATTTTGACTCATCTTATCTCATTGAAGAGTTTATCTGAAGGTTAGGGTGGAGGTGGGAGCTGTGGCTCAGTGGCAGAGTCATGGACTTGGAATCAGAGGGTCGCAGGTTCGAGTCCAGCTGCATCAGTCACATGTCAAAGTGTCCTTCAGCAAAATACCATAAATCATCAAATCACTCACCACTGTGTGCCAAAGTGTCCATGAGCAACACACTTAACCCTCAAACATCGCTCTGGACATTAGTCCTTGCTACATGGAACTGTGAGATTTACATTTTCACATTTTATCTTAAAGTTTCAACTTTTCATCTTAAAAAAAATTGACTTTTCTTCTCAAATTTTGGCTCTTAAAATTTTACATTTTATCCCAAAATTTCAATTTTCATCTTAGATTTTGACTTTGTCTCAAAATGTTACTATCTAAACTTTTTAACTTTCTTCTCATTTTGACATTTTGGCAAAATTTTCAACTTTTCTAAAAATTTTGACTCTTAATATTTGACATCTTATCTGATTGAAGACTTTATCTGAAGGTTAGGGTGGAGGTGGGAGCTGTGGCTCAGAGGCAGAGTCATGGACTTGGAATCAGAGGGTCACAGGTTTGAGTCCAGCTGCATCAGTCACATGTCAAAGTGTCCTTCAGCAAAATACCATAAATCATCAAATCACTCACCACTGCCTGCAAAAGTGTCCATGAGCAACACACTGAACCCTCACACATCGCTTCAGACAAAAGTGTCTGCTACATGGAACTGTAGAATTTACATTTTCACATTTTATCTTAAAGTTTCAACTTTTCATCTTAAAAAAAATTGACTTTTCTTCTCAAATGTTGGCTCTTAAAATTTCACGTTATCCCAAAATTTCAATTTTCATCTTAGAATTTGGTCTTTGTCTCAAAATGTAACTATTTAAACTTTTTAACTTTCTTCTCATTTTGACATTTTAACTTTAAATTTTGACTTATCTAAAAATTTTGACTCTTAATATTTGACGTCTTATCTGATTGAAGAGTTTATCTGAAGGTTAGGGTGGAGGTAGGAGCTGTGGCTCAGTGGCAGAGTCATGGACTTGGAATCGTGGGGTCACAAGTTCGATTCCAGCTGCATCAGTGTCAAAGTGTCCTTCAGCAAAATATCTAAGGTCACCAAATCACTCACCACTTTGCCAATGTGTCCATGAGCAATACACTGAACCCTCACACATCGCTCTGGACAAAAGTGTCTGCTACATGGAACTGTAAAATTAACTATTTCACATTTTATCTTAAAGTTTCAAAAAAAATCTTTAAAAAATTTGACTTTCCTCTCAAATGTTGGCTCTTAAAATTTTACATTTTATCCCAAAATTTCAACTTTCATCTTAGAATTTGGACTTTGTCTCAAAATGGATCTATCTAAACTTTTTAACTTTACTCTCATTTTGACATTTTGGACAAATTTTCAACTTTTCTAAAAATTTGGCGTTTTATCTCATTGAAGAGTTTATCTGAAGGTTAGGGAGGTGGTGGGAGCTGTGGCTCAGTGGCAGAGTCATGGACTTGAAATCGTGGGGTCACAGGTTCAATTCCAGCTGCATCACTAACATCCTAAAATGACTTTGAGCAAAATACCAAAGATCATCAAATCACTCACCACTGTGCCAAAGTGTCCATGAGCAACACACTGAACCCTCACACATCACTCTGGACAAAATTGTCTGCTACATGGAACTGTAAAATTTACATTTTCACATTTTATCTTAAAGTTTCAACTTTTTTTTCCTTGAAATTTGACTTTTCTTCTCAAATGTTGGCTCTTAAAATTTGGACTTTGTCTCAAAATGTTACTATTTAAACTTTTAAACTTCTCATTTGGACATTTTACCTCAGAAGTTCACACCACTGTATGAGGCTGTGGACTAAAGCATCTGCGTAATGGAATTGTACAATTAAGTTTTGACATTTTAACTTTTTATCTTACACATTTCACCTTTTCTCTCTCAATTGTTTTCCTTTAAATATCTACACTTTTTAACTTTCTTCTCATTTTGACATTTTGGACAAATTTTCAACTTTTCTAAAATTTTGACTCTTATTATTTGACGTCTTATCTCATTGAAGAGTTTATCTGAAGGTTAGGGTGGAGGTGGGAGCTGTGGCTCAGTGGCAGAGTCATGGACTTGGAATCAGGGGGTCTTAGGTTCAATTCCAGCTGCATCACTAACAACCTAAAACAACCTTGAGGGACACACTCACTCCTTCACCTCACATCACTGTATGAGGCTGTGGACTTAAGTGTAATGGAGTTGTAGAATTAACATTTTCACATTTTATCTCATCAATGACACTTTTTATCTTACAAATTTCACCTTTTCTCTCAAATTCTTTTCCTTTAAATTTCTTTTTTTTTTCCCAAAAAATTTGTCCTTGTCTCAAAATGTTACCATCCAAACTTTTTAACTTTCTTCTCATTTTCACATTTTACCTCAGAATTTTGACTCACATACAAATCATGACTCTTAATATTTGACGTCTTATCTCATTGAAGAGTTTATCTGAAGGTTAGGGTGGAGGTGGGAGCTGTGGCTCAGTGGCAGAGTCATGGACTTGGAATCATGAAGTCTCGAGTTCGAGTCCAGCTGCATCACTAACATCCAAAAATGACCTTGAGCAACACAGTCACTCCTTCACCTTCACCTCACACCACTGTATGAGACTGTGGACTAAAGTATAATGGAGTTGTACAATTTACATTTTCACATTTTATCTCATCAATGACACTTTTTATCTTACAAATTTCACCTTTTCTCTCAATTTTTTTCCTTTAATTTCTTTTTTTATCTAAAAAAATTTGTCTTTGTCTCAAAATGTTACTATCAAACCTTTTTAACTTTCTTCTTATTCTCACATTTTACCTCAGAATTTTGACTCACATACAAAATTTGACAAATTTTCTCTTAAGGTTAGGGTGGTGGTTCAATTCCAGTGACATACTGAAGTGTCCCTGACCAAATCACTGAACCCTCACCCTGAATGTCGCTTTGGACAAAAGCGTCAGCTTAATAAAATTATAGAATTAAAATTTTGACATTTGAATCTCATGATTTAGACTTTTTATCTTAAAATTTTGACTTATCTCAACAGTCGACTCTTATAATTTAAAATCTTATGTCGCGTCATTTTATCGGGGAACTGAACCTCCCCTCCCTCAATATTCCTAAACTAAGTGCCCCAGAATCCTTCCTTATTAACTGCAAGAACAACACCCATTTTATTTCCTCCTTCTACCACTTGTTACATGATACTTGCACAACAAGTTTGTTAAATGTCCAGCGTAAATGGGCCTAAATAATGAATACATTGAAGATGACTGGAAAGAAGCTTTGAACTGTATCCAAAATGTGTTTTCTTGCAATAGATTGAGGGAAACTCAATATAAAATTGTTCATAGATTACACATAACACCTTATATTCGGAATAAGATGGACCCAGGGCTGTCACCGCAATGCCTGAAATGTCTCAGAGAAAGAAAGGACTATATTCATCTGTTTTGTAAATACATATCACAGCTCTGGTCCTGTACAGCAAAAGAACTTGGTGGTATTCTCAAAACTAAAGTAACCAAGGATCCTGGTCTCTTCCTACTTGGTCGACCATCCAAGTTTATATCACTCCCCTCTCTTAAATTTAATTTACTAGATAAATTGTTACTTTTGGCAAGAAAATGTAAACTGCTGAGGTGGTTATATTTAAATTTAATAGACTCTGGTAGGTTAACACAATGAGCTGTTGAAGAAATGGGGTGTTTCATTTTATTTTCTCTGTCTTACATTATTTGACTTATTGGTCGTAAGTATATTGTCTGTTTTGGGTTAGTTTTACCTTTATGTTTATTGTTGTAGTGTCTGATTTTAGTTTTTCTGGTTATGTCTTCGTACGTGTTTTCTAAATGTTGTAATGTTTGAAAAATCTTATCTCGTTATTTAAACTCTATCTTAAAATTTCAACATCTTATCTTGAATTTTTGACTTTTCCTCTCCAAGTTTTGACCCTTAAAATTTAAAATCTTATCTAAAAATTCAAAGATGTCAATTCCAGCTGCTTCAGTCCTTGAGCAAGGCACTGAACCCTCCTGTAATTGCTCACCACTGTACATCACGCTGATCACAAGCATGAATGAAAATGTGGAATTTAGGGAATTTAGAATCTGACTTCAAACGGCCTCAAAAATCTCCAGTTTTTCATTTCTCTTTTTCTGAATAATCTCATTTCTCTAATCTTGAGCTGATCTTGTGTTTGTGAATAAAAGCTGAGACTCAAATCAACAGTTTTGGTGAAACTGAGTCTCTGTGTCGTGTCGGAGAAGTCGTGTGTCAGTGAACGTCTCATAAAAAGATCAAATCTTTAACGTTTTACATTCAAAATACAAAACAATTTAATATACAACTGTAAAACAATGTCGAATGTAAAAACAAGAGAAAGCACAAACATGTGTAAACCTGACGCTGACAGTTTGTTTTGGTGGGTGAACGAACAGAAACCACATGCTGCTGAAACCAAGAAGGATCCAAACACCTTTGACGCTCGCTGTTAAAAGTTTCTCAAAGTGGAAAAGAGCTAAAACATTTTTATTTTCATCAAAATTATACATTTTAATTTACAGGCCCTTCCAACATGAACTTAAAAGATGAAATCCCTGCGACACGATGAAGGAGGAGGAGGAGGAGGAGGTGGAGTCCGAACTGAAGACTGAGGTTTGACACACGAGCTGGTCCCGCGCTGTTCCACAAAGACAGACAGGGGGCGCTAACGCGGCGCTGAAACAAAACCCAACAGGCTAAAAAAAGCGGTCTGAACATGTGGCTTTAACTCAGTAAAAGCGACTAAAAAAGAAACGAGCGAGACGATGAGTGTGGAGTCGTCGACGTCGTCTTCGTCTTCGAGGTCGTCGAGGGAAACCGTGGTCGGAGGAGGAAAATCTGCTGGTCGGGTTTTAAAACAAGTGCGTGTTTCCACTTGGCGGTGTGAGCGCGCTCAGTCAGTGCTTGTTGTTGGTCTCCTCCTGACCCGAGCTGGAGATGCCGTTCTGAGGCTGAGTGGAGCCGGAGCCCAGGCCGTACAATCTCCCACAATACTTAGCGTCGTCGATGTTGTCCTCAAAGAAAAGCTGAGGAAAACAAAACTTTAGTTTAGACTTTAGTTCGATTACGACACAGAAACTCTCAGAAAACAGCAACACGGTCAGTTTCCTTTGATTTAGTCTGGAAGAAAAATGAAATTGTGATGGTATAAGTCCATATGCAGGTAAAAAGAAAAGAGCACAAAAAGAAAGGAAAGTAAAAGTGTTCTTTGTGATGGGCTTGAAGTTAAATGTTCCCTGTAAATAAAATATTCATGGGTGCTAAGAATGAAAATTACGAATGGGTGCCAAGAAATGTGTTTGATGTATGGGTGTAAAAAATAAATGAATGTACGACAACAGAAGTTATATATGTAGGATGTGTCGTAGAGGAAGGGGTTGGTTGGTCGTAGAGAGTCACCGGGAAAGAAAAGGTGGAAAGGAAAAAACCGGGACACGAATTCAAGTAATTTATGAAATAAAAACTATAAACTGATTTTCACGGTCTCTGGTAAGAATCGCTGTTTTCGTGGATGTTAAGCGGCTGCGCTCCTCCTGCTGACGCTGTGCACCTGCAGCACGGAGGAGAACAAAGAGGCTGTTTGCCGTCTTTTCTTTTACCTGGAGATCCGGTGAGATCGTTTCTTTTTTTGTCTTTTTGCTCGGCCTGGAATACCAGATTATTTTTGTTTGATCGATCTTTCTTTTTGGACTGTTTCCTTTTGAATTTCCTTGTGGATTATGGGACATTTACGTGCGTAAAGACGCTTCGGGTTGGACAGCGCATGGCACCGACGGACTTTTATTTAAATTAAGACTTTTTAAAACAGTTTTTTTCGTTTGAAAAGGAAGTTTGATTTATTTAGTGTATGAGAAATTGCATTGTGGGGGTTTATTGGGGGTTTCCTCATTGTTTTTTGTGATTGTTTTCTTTGTTGTTTGGGGCTGTCGGGTAGTAGGATCATTAAATACCTGTTGCTGACTAATTTTCGTTTTTCCTCTATGATGTTTTGATTCTGGCCTGGTCAAAGATTGAGTTTGAATTGTTTTTGATTGGGTTGAGTTACTTTTTATTAGCTGTTGGTTTCCCCCTTGTGTTGTAGCGCAGGAAAGTGATTCTGAGCGTTACAAAATATTGTAAAGAAAAAACAGACTTTAATCTCCTAAAATTATGTTATTGTGTCTTTATTCTAATAGATTCATGACTTTATTCTCCAAAATCTATATTTTTTA
Source organism: Thalassoma bifasciatum (assembly GCA_008086565.1). Taxonomy (NCBI): domain Eukaryota; kingdom Metazoa; phylum Chordata; class Actinopteri; order Labriformes; family Labridae; genus Thalassoma; species Thalassoma bifasciatum. The sequence goes on along the minus strand of RPOG01002094.1, from coordinate 22,158 downwards.
TGGCAAAGTTTTCACTTTATGCTCAAAAAATTATTCTTTTACTCTTGTAAATTTATGACTTTGAACTCGTAATTACTGTATTCTAATTCTAATTAATCAATTTTGTTAATACTTGTAATTTTTTACGTTAACCTTGAAAATCAATAAATGTTATTACTTTTTAAATTTCTGGCTTAACTCTCATAAGTCCACGACACTATTGTAGTTCATTTCTGTTTTTGTTCTTGTAAATTTTTAACTCTATTATCTTAGATTTTATGGCTTTATTCTAACTATTTAATATTTCTAGGCTTTTACATTTTTTTGCCTTAATTCTCTTCAATCAGCTACTTTATTCTAATAAATTATAGTTTTTATTCCTGTAAATTTTAACTTTATTCTCATAAATCCATTACTTTTAATTTAATCGACTGATGTTTTTGTTCTTGTAAATTTAAGATTTTACTCTAATTCATAAATGTTGTTGTTCTTGTAAATTATGGCTTTATTCTTGCAAATCTATGACTTTTTTTTCTAATTAATTGATGTTTTCATTCTTGTAAATTGAAGATTTTATACTTGTTAATCCATGACTTTTTTCTAACTAATGTTTTAATTTTTGCAATTTTTTTTACTTCATCTTACATTTTATGACTGTATTCTAATTATTCAATAACTTTATTCTCGTTAACCCTTGACTTTATTCTAATAGATTCATGACTTTATTCTTGCAAATTAATGGCTTTATTTTTGCAAAAAATTATTCTTGTAAATTTTGGAGATGAATCTAGAGATTTTTCATTTCTTCCCGTGTGATGAAACTAATCTGTGAATTGTTTTGGTCTAAATTTAGGTTCATTAAAGTGGGAGCAACAAGTTATTTCTGTTTAAGTTATGAGTTAAATTATATTAATACTGCAACACGTTGGTAGAAATACGTCTCTGCCTGACGCTGATAAAATGGGAAATTTAGGGGAGAATAAGAAAAAAAATACGGATGTTTTGCAGCACAAACAGGAGACTCTGCAGTTTCGCTCCGTACCTCTTTCATCCTGAAGAACGCCATTCCTGTGAGCAGCGAGTCAGATCCCGCCTGATGCTGCCGTCCAATCCGCTTCAGCTCCAGCTGGTCGGCGACTTCCTGTAACCCCCCCTGAACAGACGCACGCTGGTCAGAAACTGCACGAGTCTCAGAGTTTACGACACATTTAACACTTTTTTTCCCGCCTCTTTAATCTCCACCTGTTTCGTACCTTCAGGTTCTTGCAGCTCTTCATCAAATACTTGACGTCGTAAATGGCGGGAAAGAAGAGGTTGAGGATCTGGAAGAAGTCGTGCTCCTCCTCAGGGAGACGAGCGTCCGTCAGGAGCTTCACCAGGTAACCGAAGTCGTAGCCGCTGAGAAGAAGGAAGACGATCAGAAAAGAGAAACCACCCTCTGAGTGTGAGTAGGGATGGGTATCGCTTGGATTTTTATGAATCCGATTCCCATTTCAGTTCTGCTTATCGATTCTGATTCCCAACGATTCCTTATTTCGATTCCAATACAATACACAGAAATTCAACTGTTTATTTAACAGAAGTAACTTTATTACTTTACCTTTTAAGAAAGGCAGGTGGTCATACTGGGCTTTGAGGCTGTTCATTTTCTCTGCTTTCACTTCAGAGTTTGTTTGTTCTAAACGTTTGTGTTGTCTCCTAGTGTTTTCATGTTGGAACTTTTATTAAGTGCCACAGTTTCTGAACATATGAGACACAGGTTTAGTTCTCTCAGTGGGGAGAATGAACAGAAATGAGTCCGTCCATTCTGGATTAAATGCTCTATATTTGCTGTTAGCTTTTCTTTTTAGACAGCACCATTAAGTCCGTACTTTTCCTCTCCCTTTCTCCAGCGTAATCACCTCTAACTCTCACTTTCTCAACCTCACTCGTCCGTTTCTTAACTTTCTCCAGCGAAGTCGCCTCTAACTCTCTTCTCTTCTTCGGCGCTGTCACTTTTGTGCTGTCTGTCTGGTTCGCGGCACTGAATGCACACACATGATTGGCTGAAAAGTATCACATGTCTAAACTCGCATGCAATTGGTCTGTGCTTTTCCTCACCCGCTACCGTAAAGACTGCAAAAGCTGCACCAGTTAGAATAGAAGCGCCCAGACGGACTTAGAAACGTGATCTGATTTGGCTCTAGGTCCGTACGGGGCGGCTTGTGGGTCCGGACCATTTGGTGATGCCTGCTCTAGAGCGTTTCTGTTGTCCATCCATCACACAAAGTCCAGTTAGCCACAGTTTTCCTCTTGTTTCGCGGTGCTTTTTTCCTCCGGCGTGTTGAAGTAGTCACGTGACAGACACGTCCTGACTCCGAGCAGGCAGGTTAGACCACGGGTTAGACAAGTGCGATAGGCAGAACCGAAAGTTAAATTTTTTTTGTGGGTACTCGGTACCCGCCCTTTTTGATTCGGTTCCTAAGTGTGAGCGTCAGAATAATAAGCAGCGTTTACCTGTGGAAGGAAAGCCACTTGACGTTTTCACACAGAACCAGACCAGACGTCATGAGCAGCTCAGCGAAGTAGAGCGTGTCGATTCCTTCTTCTTCGTGTTTTTTAAACTGGAGCCCCGAGTTCTGGAGCAGGTCTATGGAGTCCTGTGAGTACATGTCTTCTCTGTGAAGGGAGGATAAAAACACACGTTCGTTAAAAACTGAACCTGACGAAGTGAAACAAAGACCGATGAGACGTGACTCCTCTTACGTGAGGTTAAACTTGAAGTTGAACTGCCACGTCGTGGTGCCGTGAGGATAATCTCCTTCCTCGTTCATGAACGTCAGGCCCAGCTGGATGATCTTTAACAGGTCCACGTTACAGCGCAGCAGCTGGTACTGATAGTCCACCGTGCTGCGGAATTCACCGATCGGCCGCACGACCACGCCGGGGAATTCTGTGTCCTGATGGGAAAGCAAACAAAAACACACCTTTCACCATCGCTGCACTTTTATCTCCTGTCAGCAAAGTCTGTTTTCTACCACGGGGTATTGGGGCCACTTTAAGATAAAAAATATAGAAATTGACAAACTTTCTAGTGCAAAAAGTAGCAGATTTACGAGTTTAAAAGTGGCAAATTTGCGAGTTTATAAAGTGGCAAATTTGCGAGTTTAAAAGTGGCAGATTTACGAGTTTATAAAGTGGCAAATTTGCGAGTATAAAAATGGCAAATTTACGAGTTTATAAAGTGGCAAATTTGCGAGTTTAAAAGTGGCAGATTTACGAGTTTCAAAGTGGCAAATTTGCGAGTTTATAAAGTGGCAAATTTGCGAGTTTAAAAGTGGCAAATTTGCGAGTATAAAAGTGGCAAATTTGCGAGTTTAAAAGTTGCAAATTTACTAGTTTAAAAGTGGCAAATTTACTAGTTTATAAAGTGGCAAATTTGCGAGTTTAAAAGTGGCAAATTTACTAGTTTATAAAGTGGCAAATTTGCGAGTTTAAAAGTGGCAAATTTACTAGTTTATAAAGTGGCAAATTTGCGAGTTTAAAAGTGGCAAATTTACTAGTTTATAAAGTGGCAAATTTGCGAGTATAAAAGTGGCAAATTTGCGAGTTTAAAAGTTGCAAATTTGCGAGTTTAAAAGTGGCAAATTTACTAGTTTATAAAGTGGCAAATTTGCGAGTTTATAAAGTGGCAGATTTATGAGTTTAAAAGTGGCAAATTTGCGAGATTAAAAGTGGCAAATGTACTAGTTTAAAAGTGGCATATTTGAGTTTAAAAGTGGCAAATTTGCGAGTTTATAAAGTGGCAAATTTGCGAGTATAAAAGTGGCAAATTTGCGAGTTTAAAAGTGGCATATTTGAGTTTAAAAGTGGCAAATTTGCGAGTTAAAAAGTGGCAGATTTACGAGTTTAAAAGTGGCATATTCGAGTTTAAAAGTGGCAAATTTGCGAGTTTATAAAGTGGCAAATTTGCGAGTTTAAAAGTGGCATATTCGAGTTTAAATATTGACAAGTGGAGGTATATGATGATGCAATGAAACAGTGTGACAATGACCTGCAAAGTGTGAATCTGGAAGGAACCAAACAGGCAAATTTGCCACTTTTAAACTTTTTGTTTCCTGTAGTTTCCAGCAGGTCACATCAGTGTTTCTCACCATGGCGATGTAGTTGTAGCTTTGAATAATGTGTCGTATTTTCCTCATCTCGTCCTCCACGTTGCTGGCCCAGACCTCACAGATTATCTGACTGGAGTCTGTCAGTGCGGCTGGCATGTTGGCGGGTCAGAGCACGAACACCAACGATCCTGCAGCAGCTCCTGAGGGGGGGGTGGAGGGGGGCGACGAACTGACGGTCAACTCTGGGAAAGACACAGACGGAAAAATGAGTTGAAATATTCTCACAAACATTTCATTATCGTTAACAGATAATCGAGAACAGATTCTCATCTAATCTCCTCTCAGACAGGGATACGTTTCTTTGAATCTTTTTCTGTTTAACACCTCTAGAACAAACCAGGATTCTTAAAAAAAAAAAATATATAACATCTTTTAGAAAGAATTTATAGTCAAAATTGAAGCTCAAGGGTCAATGAGAAAAAAGAGGGTCTAAAAACGTATTTTTTAAAAGTTCTTTGAAAATGGATAAAAACATATTTCTGAGTAAAGAATTATGTTTTCTAACAAATTTCAGTAGTTGACCAACATTTCAAAGTTTTTAGGTTCATTATTTTTTAGTATTTTTAATTTGAGCACCCAAAAATGTCAGGTGGTGCAACCAAATATATGAAAATATATTTATATGTTCCTGTTATTTTTTCTGTGTGAAATTATTGGCAAGTATCTCTCAAGTGTCTGTAGTGACTCATACATTTTCATTTTGTGTGTTTCATTTCTTTTATTTGTGAATAAGATAAATAATTTGATGTTAAAATAACATTTCACATTATTACATTGGNAGAAATCTACAAACTTTTCCACTTGGTCACAAATGTCATTTGGGCTCCTCTGGCTGATGCAGTTTCCTGTTTCCTGTTTTATTCTCTTCACTTTAAAATAAAAGTCTAATGTTACGGTTGCACCACCCTGACATTTGACAAGGTGAAAATTACGGGACAAAAGTTTTTTACATTTCTCAACAGCTTTAAAATTCTTTTCATTTGCAAAGAATGTTTTATTTAAAAAGGTTGAAGCATAAAATAATGCCACTGTGTTTTTAATTTCCATTTACAATAACTGACATTCAATTTTTAGAGTTTAATTACTGTGGATACTTGTCAGGACGGTTGCACCACCTGACATTTTGGGGGTTTGAGGAACCAAAACACAAAAAAACATGTTATATTTTAATAGTTTAAAGATGTGTTCAAATAACACAGGTTTCATAGAATAAAGAAATAAAAAGTGACGTCACGTTATTGACCCTTACACATGTTGTTGTTGCTGTTTAATGTTTTTAATGTGCATTTCACTACCTTTTCACTTATCTTTTTCTAACCACTGAATGAAAACTACAAAGAAACAGACTTGTTAACATTTACCTGTTTGATTTAATAAAGAATATTTTCCTTTAAATTTGCTGTTTTTGTTTCTATGGCACCAACATGAACCAGTGTTTTAGCATCAGCTTCATGTTTATGTTTATATTCACACTAACCTTCATATTTACTGGTTATTACAGAGATAAAACACGACGAATGAGACTTGAATTTTAAATATGTGTAACTATAAAACGTTTGAAGGCTTAAAAAAAGGTTAAAGTTTAAATTTTTGGTGAAACTTTGAATCGACGCAGCAGAAGCAGATGGAGCTAAATGCTAAGCTAACGGCTAACTAAACAAACACAACAGAACCAAACACTCGTCAAAAAATTACAGTTTCAAGCTCCGTGTGTATAAAAGACACACACGCTGCAGAAACGGCTCATTTCTGAGTTTGTTTTTGGTTAAAAAGTCACAAAATTTACCTCGAATTTCCTCGACGATGTAGCTGAAGCTAACTGATAGCGCCGCTGCTCTTCTTCTTCTACGGTTTCTTTACTGACCTTTCTTCTTCTTCTCCTGCTCTGGATGTGAGGGCGGTGATTATATGATGAATGGAAACAGCGACACCTGCTGAAGTGGAAGGAACACGAGGTGAAAAGAGCAAAACTGAGGAGAAAAATAGCCTAAATAATGAGATAAAAAGTAAGAAAAAATAGAGGAATAAAAACTCAAATTATCAATAAATATGTCGAATTTTTTGCTGAAAGTTAAAAAAGGAATAAAAACTCAAAATTATCAATAAAAATTGCCATTTTTTAGTTAAAAAGTTCATAAACTCAAAATTATCAAGAAAAATATCAACATTTTAGTTAAAAAGTTTTTTTTAAAGTAATAAAAACTCACAACTATAAAGAAATATGTCAAATGTTTAGTTGAAAAGTAAAAAAAAAGTAATTAAAACTCAAAATTATCAATAAAAATGTCATTTCTTTTAGTTTAAAGTTCATAAACCCAAAATTATGAAGAAAAATGTCAAAATTTTAGTTTAAAAAGTTTTTTTTTTTTAAATATGAAAAACACACAATTATTAAGAAAAATGTCAAATTTTTAGTTGAAAGTAAAAAAAAGGAATTAAAACTCAAAATTATCAATATAAATGTCATTTCTTTTAGTTTAAAGTTCATAAACTCAAAATTATGAAGAAAAATGTCAAAAATTTAGTTTAAAAGTAAAAAAAAGGAAATAAGCCTCAAAATTATCAAGAAAAGACGTCCATTTTTTAGTTCAAAAGTTCAGAAACTCAAAATTATGAAGAAAAATATCAAAATTTTAGTTTAAAAAGTTTTTTTTTAAAAGGAAATAAAAACTCACAATTATTAATAAAAATGTCAAATTTTTAGTTGAAAGTTCAGAAAAGGAGAAAAAAACCCTCAAAAATGATCAATAAAAAATGTCATTTGTTTAGTTAAAAAGTTCAAAAACTCAAAATAATGAAGAAAAATGTCAAAATTTTAGTTAAAAAGTCTAATGAAAAACTCACAATTATTAAGAAAAATGTCACATTTTTAGTTGAAAAGTAAAAAAAGAAATAAAAACTCAAAATTAAAACTCCAATTATAGTTATTGAAGAAAGGAATGATTTTGAATTGCATTATGATGTATTGTGTGATTATTTTTTGGCACCCTGTCTTATATGTCATGAAACAAAACCCTTAAATAATTTTCTATTAAACAGCACCATATTCAATAAATAAAACTAAGCTTTTGACGACAAACTTCAAACAAGAAGAAGATTGGAAAATGTGGTTTTATCACCATCATAAAGAAGCTATATTATATTATATTATATTATATTATATTATTTAATATTATATCGTCAATTCAAATTTGCAAATACGACACTGCATCATCACTCAATTACCAATTAAACTGCTTAAAAGACACATCAGTGTTTCTAATTCAGAACAATATTTAGAGATTTAATTATTGATAGACAGTTCAATCTTTTAACCTCCCTGCATTACGGTACTTTTAGTTATTTTTAGAGGTGATAGTGCAGGGTTACTTCTAAAATATTAATCTGTCCTACACTTAATTTCCTCCAATTGATTCACACATTTTCACAAATATTCTGTTGAAAAACACTTTTATTTTAAACCACCTGGAACATGATAAACAGTTCGATATATTGCTTGAAAATGTGACTTCAGATCCCAAGAAGCACGACTGCTGCACTTTAATATCACAAATATATGTCAATAAAAAGATAAGCTCATATTTCTTTCATCCATATATAAACTTTCTTGATTATAAACACTGAAATAATGCGGGGAAATTAAAAATGAGAAATTTATGACACTAAAGAGGGAGATGGGTTCAGATGAATAATTACAGTCTGTGTCTGATTATTTTCTCTAATTGGATTTTTGAGTTTGCAAGAGGTGAATAAATTTATTAAAGACAGTAAGATATAGGGAACTCTTATTTTATAACAATGAAGATTCAATTTCCTCTCGTTATTCCAAAGTTTTAAGCGACAAAAAGGTACCAAAACCCTTTTTAAAGTACATTAAATCAGTGTTTATTGCATTTGCTGTGATGAAAAACCACCAGAATGATTCATATGCAGCAGAAAGTTAAAGGAGGGAGGTAAATAAATACTTTTTTTATTATGGTTGAGCCAAGTTTGGTCACAGATTTAAGTCCCTTAGTATCTGTGTGATAGTGGTCTGAACCCGAGAGACGATAAAAAGCTTTGAGCTGCTCCACAACACTGACGTAGAAATATATGCATAGAAAACAAGTGGATTTACAGCATCTTACAGATAATGAGACAGAAATTCCCTCCCTGTTCGTCCTTTTCAGAATAATGTAGTGTCTGAGTTGAAACAACAGGATAAAGAAAAGTTTGTCCCTGTTTATTATAAATGCTTTTGTTTCCTTTAAACCTAAACTTTCTCTGCACAATCCATCAATGATTCCTTCAACTGAGTTTACACATAAACCAGCAGAAACAAACGGCATAAAAAATTAACACTGTTTGACAAAAACACGTCCAGACCGATGAGATCTGAGCGGCTCCTGCGCCGTGAGCGAGCAAAGATCTTCCTGTTACTGCGACTCTGAGGATTCAGATTTTCTCTGGATGTGAGCGATTTCCATCACAGGCATCAGCAGCTGGAAGGCGTCCTGGATGTAAGAGGCGCTGTTGGACGCCTGCAGAGACGGGGAATTTCACTTTATCACTGTTTCTCTTTTATTTCAAACACATTAACAGCAAAACTTGACCTTCAGTGACGGCCATATGAAGAAAAAAGTCATGAAAGAAACACCATGGCTGTTTTCCAAACCTCCTACTTTCACATGTAGTCTGTAGTCAGACTGTTTTGTTGGACCTGTTTAGTCGTATACTACTCTGGATTTTTGTTTCTAATGTTTAACTTTATCATAAATAAATCCATGAGAACATTTCAGTCATTAATTCACCACATCAATCAGTGGAGAAGTTACAGGAGCAATAAAAGTAGATAAGTTAAATTAGATGTTAATGAGATACAAAGGAAAATAAATAATGAAATTAAGCATGTGAAGGAAGTTGTACATTTTTTTGAGAATTTTTATGTTATTTTCATTATTTTTAGTGGTTCAAGGAACATTTTTAATTTATTTAGAAAAACAACAAATTCAGGGAGAGATTAGAGTCCTGATTTTATTAAATTTGTAAAGGTATAAAAGTTTATTACAGCAAAATCCCCATTTTTGATTTTTACTCTTGCACCAAAAGTTATCGTGTATTGAAAATAAATCTGAAACCAACTGACTTTTTATTTTTCCAGCTGGTGTAAAAACTGCGTCCTCATTACCCACGTAGGCTGTTAGTGTAAAATAAAAAGTGATAAATGATTTAGGGGCTTTTATGAATTTGGTAAAAGTAAACAGCTCTTTCATGATGAAGTGAGCAGATTTACCGCTGTTTCTTTCCTGTCACTTCACTTTTATCTCTGGGACCGTTTCACATTTTTGTTGTTGTGTTGTAGTTGAGCTGATTTATTCCAGTAGGTGTCAGTAATTCACCTCAACCTGAGCGCCCCCAAACTGACAAACGCCATTAGCGCCGTGCATTGTGGGAAACAGTACGCCAGGTAGACTGGTCCGTTACAGACTGAGAAATTTTCCCGGATCAGTAGAAACATCCGGGAACTTGTAGTTTACTACAGATCTACCAAGTTTTCACAAACTGATNAAAAAAAAAAGCTTTAAAAAGATTTCATTAAAGTAATACAGCGGCTCAATGTGGGTCGTCATGACAACGGAGGTAAACAACAGCCTGGTGCTGCTGCACGCGGAGGAAAACGAAGGAGCTGCTTCCTGACATCAACTCTTCCCTGGATCCAGTGAGATCACTTTAATTTTTGATTTTTGGGCCTGGTATAGCAGAGATTTGTTGTTGATCAATCATTCTTCTTTGAACTGGTTTTCCTTTTTGGTTCCCTGTGGATTAATGGACTGATTGGTGCTTAAAGACTCTCGTGGCAGACAGATCGCTCCTGCACCGACCAACTTTGATTTAATTTAAAAGACTCTTTAAAGCCAACTATCTTTGCTGTTAACTTCTTTTTGCTTTAAAAAGGACTTTTAACTTCTTTAGGAATCATGAAGGAGCATTTTAGGGCTGTATTTTGTCTTCATTCAGTCTGGTTCTGTGCCGTCAGGTTTAAATGTCATTAAAAACCCGTCGCTGACTTATTCCTTTGCCTCTTGTAAGTGATTTGTTCAGAGTCAGAAGCTGCAGAGACGACATTCTCTGACCAATGAGTGACCGGCAGTCCGTCCACGTCACCTTTTAGTATCGGCTTTACTCGCTTGGAACCAGATTATGATCCCTGATTATTTCAGCAAGACAATGAAACCAAGACACATTCTGCTCCTGTTACAACAGCGTGGCTCCGTAGTAGAAGAGTGCAGCTTCTAGCCTGTCCAGACCTGTCTCCCATTGAAAAAAATTCCAGCTCCAAAACTTCAACAATTCGTGTCCTCAGGTCACAAACACCTGTCACAGCTTTTTAGGAACATGCTGCAGCATCAAATTCACACTGAGAGAATATTTTTAAAAAACATTTAAGTTTATGAGTTTGAAGTAAAGATTAACAAACTTACTCCTGTGGTGGTTAAACAGGACGTGAACTTCTTGGAGAGCAGAGACATTTCTTTACACAGGATGACTGTTAACCTGCAGAGGAATTTAAATATTGAGCTTTACATAAAGTTCAGTGGAAAGGTTGAATTTCTAAATGAGTCGTCACGTATTTGAGTCTCACTGTGAGAGGACGGCGGCGTCAGCGTCGCCTTTACAGAAGAGGATCATCTCAGCCAGTTTGTGGAAGAGTTCGATGGAGCGAGCCGTCAGTTCAGCCAGACTCCTGATGGCGGCGGCGTGAACCTCCTGACAGAAAACACAAATAAAGACTCAGAAATCCAAACTTTAATAAATGAAAATCATCCCACAGAAATAAATGACAGCTTACCTCCACAGAGAGAGCTTTCTTTGAGTCTCCTTCTCCCTCCGTCTCCTCTTCCTCGGCCGGTTTGGAAATGGCGTTGATCTGGCTGCAGGCGCTCTTACAGGCCTTGTTGAGTTTGTCTGCGGTGGCGTTGACGCTCAGACCCTCCAAAGCCTCCGTTATCTCCTTCTCAAACTCAGCGCCGTCTTCATCTGGAATTCAAATCATTCAGTTTATCAATTCAGGCATCACCATCTGTTTTTTTTTTTTCTTTTGTTTCTTTAACCTTTCACCTTTCTGCTCGTCCACCTCCTCATCGTCAAACTCCACCAGAGAGAACGAGTCTTTGATGAGGTCGAGTTCGTCTCTCAGCTGAGCGCGTTCGTCTCCAGACAGCGTGGTCAGCACAGACTTCACCTGAAACAGAAAAACAGCAACAGTGATGTTTGATTTCCCTGATTCTCTTTCTGAGTCTGAATAAAACTCAGATTAATGTCGATGAGACTGATACGACTTCTCACCATTTTCCCACAAAGATCACAGAACGAGCTTAAACTGAACGACTGAACAGCATCAAACTCTGCTTATGCATTCATTCAATCTGCACTTACACAATCATTTTGTGCTAACACATTCTTTAATTTGCGTTTACGCATTTTGCACAGAGCATTCCTCACCACCCATTTTGAACTAGGCATTTTGCGCAAGCACTCCGCACTTACACTTTCATTTAGCACTTACACATTTATTCATTTTTCACTGATGCATTTTGCACTTACACATTTGGCATCAACGTATTGAACATTTGCACATTTTGCACTTTCAAATTCCACACTTACACATTCTGTACTTACATATTTATTCATTTTGCACTTATACATGCCGCACTTACACATTCTGCACTTACGCATTTTGCACTTTCACATTTTGCACTTACACATTTCACACTTGCAAATTTTGCACTTACACACTCAGCACTTACTCATTTTGCACTTACACATTTCACACTTACCCATTTTGGATTTATGCATTCCACACTTACACATTTCCCACTTCGGATTTTGCACTTCGGATTTTGCACTTACACATGCTGCACTTACAAATTTTGCTAGTACACACTCAGCACTTACACATTTTGCACTTATGCATTCCACACTTATGCATTTTGCACTTTCACTTACACATACAGAACATACGCTTTTTGCACTTTCACTTACACATTCTGCACTTACACATTTTGCACTTGCACATTTTGCGCTTACACATTTCACACTTACAAATGTTGCACTTACACACTCACCACCTAGCATTTTGCACTTACACATTTCACACTTACCCATTTTGCACTTTTGCATTCCTCACCAACCATTTCCCACTTACAAATATTGCACTTACACACTCAGAACATACGCATTTTGCACTTTCACTTACACATTCTGCACTTACACATTTCACACTTACAAATGTTGCACTTACACACTCACCACCTAGCATTTTGCACTTACACATTTCACACTTAACCATTTTGCACTTTTGCATTCCACACTTACACATTTCCCACTTACAAATTTTGCACTTACACACTCAGCACTTACGCATTTTGCACTTTCACTTACACATTCAGCACTATCGCATTTTGCACTTTCACTTACACATTCTGCACTTACGCATTTTGCACTTGCACATTTTGCACTTACACACTCAGCACTATCGCATTTTGCACTTTCACTTACACACTCAGCACTTACGCATTTTGCACTTTCACTTACACATTCAGCACTATCGCATTTTGCACTTTCACTTACACATTCTGCACTTACGCATTTTGCACTTGCACATTTTGCACTTGCACATTTTGCACTTACACATTTCACACTTACAAATTTTGCACTTACACACTCAGCACTTTTGCATTTTGCACTTACACATTCAGCACTTTTGCATTTTGCACTTTCACATTTTGCACTTACACATTTTGCACTTACTCATTTTGCACTTACTCATTTTGCACTTACACTTTCATTCTGCACTCACACGTTTTGCACTTTTGCAGGTGGAAGAAAAAGTAGTTCTCATCAATCACGCATCATTTAGACAAAATCTCAATAGTTTAGTTTCTTTCCTTAGTTTCCCTCGATGATAAACTTTACCTCAAATATCTTAAGTATCAAAAGTATCAATACTTTGATCAGAGAACTGATTTCAGAGCAGAAAGATCAGGTATCAGAGTTATCGATGTTTCAGATCTCACATCTCTACCTTTGACTCGCTCTCTCGGGACAGAATCTCCAGAGCCTCCAGGTGGGACAGACCCTGAAACTCATCAAACAACATCCCATAATGAGCCACCGCCTTCTTCTCTGAGTCTGAGGCGTCTGTTTCTGCCGTCTGCAGCTCCTCACGCTCCTTCGCCTCCCTCAACACCTGAGAAACACACACACACACACAGTGAGATGACAAACCTGTCAGACTCCCCAGGAGGTGGTTTGCTTTTAAGCTTCTAAAACATAAAAGTCAAAGAAAAAAAGACACCTTCTCATCAAATCCTGTCATCTTTTTCTTTTTACTTCAGCTCACACTGACTGATGAGACCATGACGTGCAGGAAAACTACAGCGAGCTTCTTCCTTCCTTCAGTTTTTAGTGAATGATGTTTGTGTATCAGCTGACCTGAGACAGAGTGGCGTTCCTGTTCATCAGTCCCTTCGTTTTCTTAAAACCAGGATCTCCTTCTGCAATCACGTCCATCGTCTTCTTCCCAATGAACTCCAGAGCGTCCAGTCCGCCTGTTATCACCGTTTTCCCCTGAGAGAGTCAGACTCATCAAATAATACTCATGAATTGAGTATTTCATCACATGTATTTCTTTATTCTATGAAACCTGTGTTATTTGAACACATCTTTAAACTATTAAAATATAACATGTTTTTTTGTGTTTTGGTTCCTCAAACCCCCAAAATGTCAGGTGGTGCAACCGTCCTGACAAGTATCCACAGTAATTAAACTCTAAAAATTGAATGTCAGTTATTGTAAATGGAAATTAAAAATACAGTGGCATTATTTTATGCTTGAGCCTTTTTAAATAAAACATTCTTTGCAAATAAAAAGAATTTTAAAGCTGTTGAGAAATGTAAAAAACTTTTGTCCCGTAATTTTCACCTTGTCAAATGTCAGGGTGGTGCAACCG
>RPOG01002093.1:0-108153 GCA_008086565.1 Thalassoma bifasciatum | reverse complement strand
GTTTGCTCCAGAAACAGAAACAGTTTTATCATGACTGCCTTGCTTCCATTTTTACAAACATTTCCCATCTGTGATATCATTTTACAGCCTGGTTAGCAATATCTGAGAGGGCTAATAAAATACCATGTTGGACACAGTCAGATTATGGTTACACACAGTGAACCTCAGGTCATCAGTGAGCTGGCATTTGTGAGAATCAAAAGGTTAAACCTGATTGTTCATTCATTTTGTGTCTCTCTGAGCAGGACCCAGGCTTTCCACTGCCTGCTAGAATAGAAGTGCACAAACACTTTGGATCAATATTTCTTCTCTTGTAATGGGACAGTTGGCATTGGCGGCGTGTTTCACTGAGCTCTTGGATCCCTCTGTTTTGCAGGGGAATGTTGTGCAATTACTTCTGTCCTTTTTCAGCAACACACTGCAAATAATTTCAGGCTCAGATAGTTCTCTGTAATGTTTCCAGATTTGGAAACCTTATTTAAGGGCTGTCACATCATTTTGATGTATTCACAGATCATTTAGGATGGGAGAATGTGTTTCCAAACAGGGTTAAGGCTAGAAAATTGGATTTGGAAGTATTCAGCACAGTAATGCTGAATCACTGATATTGTGTGCATTCTTAAGCAATAGAGCAGTAAAATACATCTGTACTGAAAAAGACGACATCTGGTTAGTTTTGACCATTACTGTAGACTTCTTTATTTCTTTGCTCTGCACCTGAGATCTGTGAATGGATCTCTTATAGCAGCTGAATAAATGTATAAGACCTAAATAATGGAAACACAATCATAATCTCCTGACCATTGTGTGATCTGTGAACAATGGCCCATAGGCAGCAGCAGGGTGCTTCACACACAACCATTAGCTCTCACTGTGAGCTGGTTCCTGTGCATTTACCTGAACAGCTGGGGGTTAAATACTTTGCTCAAGGGCATGTTGACAAGAATAACAGGCAGGCCTTTTCCTCTACACTACACAGAGCCGCTGAGCCGTGGACGTGGTGGAGCTTATTTTTGTATGTTACAGGTTCGACAAGAACAACTGTAGGAGTTTGACAGGAGTTTAATTTCTTGGGCTAACGGTCATTGAAACAACAAACTATAAGGATGACATCACTCAACAGAACAGGGTCAGGACTCAGGTTCAAGTCCAGCTTACACTGTAAAGTGTAATAGTAAATCTTACTTAAAACAAAAATAAGTTTCCTTTACTTATGTCAGCTCACTCAGTTGAGTCCACTCACTGAAACTTTCTTTTGTTGACTTAACTAAAAAATAAAAATAAAAATAAAAAATAAGGATACTGATAGGATCAAAATTTCCAAGTAAAGTTGACCATAAATTTTACAATGTTAAAGCTGAAAAGAACTAAGTTCTCACAACTCATGTCATGGCAGTAACCTATCAAATAAGTTGATAAACAAACCCTGTAACCGTGAGTGTGGAGGGCACACAGTGGACATGAGACCCTAAGGTACATAGGTGAATCACACACAAGTTGCCTATGTTCAGTGGTGTAGACTGGCTGTCTTTGCTCCACGATGTAGACTGATATTCCCTGCTAACATTTTTACTTCATGTACGGTCATACACCATTATTCAACAATTAGTACATGATGGGCAGCTTTAGTGGGCAAATGAAAATGCCTGTTCAAATTAGGGGCTAATGCAAAACATTCATTCAGAGTTTTACAGAGGAAAATGACATTAATATATTGATGGCCTTGGCATCCAGTCCATGCTGTAGACAACTGGACTAAGCCTTGGAGCGTAGACAGCCAGTCTATACCAAGGCAAAGACAGCCTGTGTCACCTATGTAATATATCCATGTACAGCAGGGTGTCATGTCCACTGCCTGCCCTCCTCACTCATGGTCAACTTGTGCTATGATTTTGCAGCCATAAGTTACTAAAATACAATTTAAGTTCAGTTGAGTAATGCAAACTCACAAAAAATAGTTTATCAAATCTACTTTATCTAAGTAAACATAAATTGACTTTTTTGAGGTAACAACTGTGCATATTTTTTTAAGTAAAGTCAACTTAATATGCTTTACAGTGTAGGTCTTGGATATCAGGACTCCTGACTCAGCTTTTACTTGTCCTTGAACATTAACTGGTTAAGGCCTTGGAAGACAGAAATTATACAGACATAAACTAATGAAGGCTGATTTGAAGATCATTTCAGAGTTAAAACAAACAAACAAAAAAATTCATACCATTTTTTGAGAGCTTGTTAGTGTGCTTGCCTACATGTTTTCAAAAATCTTACAGCAATTGCACTCAAGAGCAGAGCAACATGTTGTTGACCGTAATGCCAAAGCAGGGGCACATGGAGCACATTCTGTTGTTCATTAGGTCTAATTCACTGCTAAATTTTCTTTATCCAATCTTACGTTGCTTGTTTGTTTTTGTACAGTCTCAAGGTTGACACATATTGTCAACAGTTTGCTTAGTTCCTATGTGTAAAGCAACAAGAAGACAAGCATTGCTATGACATATGATGACTTTCTTTAAGGGAAAGAAAAGTAAGGGACTGAAAATGTGAAACTTGAGGCTGAGTGCCCTCTTTTCAGAAGCTCAACTTCTTATGTGGACTGACGAACAGCTTGTTCAGGTTTTCTCGCAGCTCTTATATTTTAGAAGTATTGAGCACTAAATGATCCCAGTATTCAGGTGCTGTTGTGTGTTGTTTACCCGCTGCTTTCCCAGTCGCTGTTTTGCATGTGCTGCAAAGACTGTTGTGACACGAGTCGCCTCACTCCTCAATAATTTATATCGCTGCTTTTTGTTCACCTGCCACCCTACGGACGTGTGAAGTGAAGTGTCAAAATACTGCACTGAATTTGTAACAAACAATAGAAATTATTATTATTTATTTTTTGTGAGAACAAAAATGAAAGCTAAGAAAAAGTTCATTCAGAACCAGAAACAATCAGTAGCAGGAGGCAGAGAAGCCACAGCCACGCATGAGTTAGGAGTGTGTTTTCACTTATGTGGACAGCTGGCATTTAGGAGAAAATGAAGTTTTCATCCCACTGCAGAGTCTCCACTGATAGATGAGGCCGAGCAGGATAAGTGTAAACTCTGCAACACCAGAGTTTTGTGGGTCCAGTCGATGTCTCCCTGTTTGACACTAGAGCTTATAATCCCTCTCAGGAGAACTTTGGTCTGCCTGAGTGTGTCTTGCAGACATAATAGAAGCTTTCTGATTTACAGTCGGACTCTCTTTGTGCCAAAGGGGATTAATAAAGACGCTTATATGTTTCCTAACCCCCCTCATATCCTTCTGTTGTTTATATGGAACTGTTATCAGATAACCAGCTCCTTAAACTGGATTACAAACCTTTTTTGGATTAGATTCAGGCCCTTTGGATGCTACAGGAGACAGGCTGTGTGTACCTGTCGGGGAGTTCATGTAAAGAGGTTCCTTTTAACCTGATTGTTTGTTTCATATTTCCATAAATTGTGTGTGCTTTGTTTCTCTATTACATTTGTGTTTTTGTGCACAATCCAAAAACGAGGCTGGTGATAAAATAAAGTTTGGAGTTAATCTAGAAACCATCTTTCTTATTGCCCTTGTTCCTGTATATCACACACACACACGGACACACACAAACTAGTGGTTGTCTCCCTACAAACCCTCGTCATCTCAATAAATCAAGAATAAACCCCTTCAGCAGAAGAATGAATCCTTCTTCACCTTTCTTTGTTTAACCAAATAAAAGAGAAACAGATAATGTGTCCAGTCTGTGTGTGTCCTGTTTGTTCATTTCCCATCAGGCTGTGCTGTTTATTCACCTCTATGATCCTAAGAATCCTCCAGCTGCAGCCTGCTCTTAATCTGAGTCATCCTTCTTTTCCTTTCTTCTTCTTCTTCCTCTGTTCCCTCTCCTCTGCCAGCTGCAGCGCTCCAAATCCTTTCTTTTTTATTCAGAGCGAGGATTTCTCTGCGGTTGTCATGGCCACAAGAAGACTCCAGGAGAAAGATGAGTGCTGCTATATTCAGTTAAACTGTGAGAGTTTTAGTTTCGCATGTTGACACCTTATCTGGTGACAAAAGGACACACACTGACATGTGAATAGTCTTCAGAGATTCATTCCTACTTATAAATAATAATAATCTCTGTCTTTCAGAGCTGTTGTTGTTGTCAGACTGAGGCTGTGCTCTCTGACATTTGCAGATGGTGTAAAATGTTGCAGTCAGACTGTGAACCCACATTGATAAGCTTATGTTCATGATACATTGTGGAGGAGGGCATCAAACACCAAGAGCTGACCATAGCTCTGCTCATTACAGGCCCCCGGAGGGCTGTCCAGTCAGCAGTAGGTCTTAAAGAGACAGCAACCAAAATGATGTGTCTCCAGAACATCAGGGTGAGAAAAAAGGTGGGATATTTTTGAGCTGTAAACTCTGTGAAGCTTCATCCTGGATACCAGTTGGACAGAATAAAGATCAAAAAAGGCAAACAACACCATCATTTTTTGTTTGCACCAAAACAATGAAATTATTACTTTGGAAAATAAATGGGATATTCTCACACACTAGTTATTTTATCAAGAATAGTGCTATAAAATGATCCAAGAAATGAAAATGATGTGAAAAGCATCATAATTTTGTCACATCCTGTAATTATCAAGACTAGGGATGGGTATTGATAAGATTTTATTGACACCAATGTTACGTGTGTCTGCTGCTCCCCTCTCCCTGCTCTCTTTGGGCTGCCCCTCCCTCCACTTGTTACCTGATTGATCAGCACACCTGAAACCCATTGGTACTCAGGCTGGTGGAGGGGAGCCCTTTATAAGAGTGTTAGGGAGAGGATCAGGGGGGAGAGCAAAGCAGAGACACACATACAGTTTGGATCACGGAAATGGGTTGAATCCTGATTTTTCCCCTTTTGTGTTTGATTCCTTTTTCTTTCAAACAGCATGTTTCATTGTTGGTTTTTGTTGTTTTAGTTTGGGCTGGAGGCCTCCGGTAGTCCAGTTTTCACTCCTTTTGTTTCTCTCTAGTTTTTGATAACTTAGTTAGGGGGAGGTGCTGGCACGGCGGCCCATTGCATGACTGGGTTGGCACTCTTTTTGTTCCTTCTGGCCTGGGTCTTCAGCCCCTTTTGGTTGTTTATGTTCTTTGAATTTTGTTTGGGGGGGAGAATAAATAAAGCCGTGGGGTTTAACTTTTAATCATGTGAGCTGTCTTTTTTTATGTTATGGTCGCCTTTTTGAGCCTTTTGCTTGAAGGAGGCCGTAACATATGGGGGCTCGTACGGGATGTGTTTTTTTTTACAACCAATACCATTATCAATTCCGCTTAGCAATCCATTTTTTTTTATTAATTTCCTCGACAGTTTCTCCTGTGAGTTTTCTGTGCTCACAAGGCAGCTTTTCAGGTTTTGTCAGCGATTTACTGACTTTTAAGTAAATGAATGTGAAAGTCTCTGAATTTATGTTATTAGTACAAACTCAACAGTTCTTGTTTAAAAAGATAAATATATCTGCTCTTGCTGGAAGTATGCTTGATCTCCAGCCATGGAAACTAATTGATAAGGGAATTAGGCATTAGACATTTGAATATGTCTAATGCCTAATAACTGACAGGGGTCCTTCATGATGAACCCTATATTGGGCAACCAATCATATTTGGTACATTGGTTTCAAAGGCCTCTATCATATCACATGACAGTTTTTTTTATTTGAAAATCTTTTTAGGGCCCAAGCGACCGCAGGCGGGCGAAGGCCCTCTTGAAATCTTAAGGATTATTATTCTTTATTTCGTCTGACACTTTAACCCAAATTTTCGCCCCTTTCCCTTGAAAAAAAAGAGCGCCACACTATGTCCTACCCCCCCAGACCAGTGCGAAAAATTTATTTATTTATTTATTTTTTTAGGTTTTCTAACCCATTGAGGAATATCAGACCACTACAGGTGAGTGAGTTGTATTTTGGCCCTTTTCAAACATTCATCATAGGTGAAATCATCCATACTTTTTTTTCTTTTAAGGAGAAATCATTACAATTCTCCAAAAACTGCTGTAAGAATGACGTCTAATTTGTTACTCTTTTATAAAAAAGTATTTCCTGCACTGAAACAGGAATGCATATTTTTTTCAACCCTGATTTACCAAATGTGATACAAAAATATATATATCACAAACCAAATGATACAGCAATACTTCTTTTTTTTTAAATTGAATTTTGTTATAAGGTTTACTCTCAGTGTCCAAAAAAAATGTGGATTTTTTTGCCTTGTTTTTTCTCTTAAGGATCAGGCTTTGGCACTTGTTTTTGAAACATAAAGAGTAACATGAGCAACACAAATTTACATACCAACAGCTTCTGTACGCCCAACCACATTATCCCTGTTTCCATGGAATTGTTTGATCCTGCCTGTAAACCTGGCGTAACGACCCCCTGCTGCTGTGATTATAAACATCTCTGGGTGACAAAACCTCTCAGTGTCAGATGAATGAGAGTAAAATATCAGAGTGGAAGAGTGTGTCTTCAAAGGATCTTAATCAAGATGACGTGAAGACGCACAAAGACTTGAGCTCATGCGAACATGTCTTGAGTGGTAGAGAGTCTGCTACACGTGTTCATTGACATATACGTAGGACTGCATAATGATATATGTATGATAATAATATATGTCATGAAGGTGGTGACATTATTATTCTGCAGCTGCCTTTTAGAAAGACATAAGAGAACACAGGTTAAGTATATCTACTGTCTGCAATGTGATGTATGTCAAGGATGGTTAATAATGGATAATACCACTTTAAACACACACTGACAGTTTCTCACTACTAATAGAAATCCTTTATAAATCACATCAGTTAAACATTTCCCGGCTATGCCAATACAAACTAGTAGATACACTCTTGATCAAAATCTTAAGACCAGTTAAAAAAAAATAAAAAGTTCTTATTTCCATGCTGCACTGTTGGATCTTAAAAGAGTTACGAGTAGAGTTTTAAAATGCAAAATAAGAAATGAGTAAAATGTATTGAGACCAATTTGAGCCCATTTAATGTTTATTGATCAAAAATTAATGGTTGACTTTGCTTCTCCATATTTGATGGGGACAACTGATGAAGTAAAATACAGTTATGATGACTGTTTTTCACTGTGTAGAACATATAATACACACATCAGTGTTCATCTGGGGTCAATTTGACTTTAAGCTGTGTGTGGTCTTACATCCACAAATCTCCACTTTTGAGTTGAAACATAACAGTGGGCTGATGTTGGCTTGCGAGATGATCAGATCACGTATTTCCAACTACAAATGCCTCCCCTCTGAAATTACTATCCCAAGTACAATATTTTAAATCGATGGTTTTAAGAAGAGCCTGAATAATAACTTCAAATTGTCTTCAACACAGCTGACTGTGTGTCTACACTGCAAAAACTGAAATATAAGTGAGTCATTGTTCCAGTTTTAGTAAAATTTGTCTTATTCTTGATTTGAGCCACACTCACCAGATCAGGTCACAAAAATTTCTCATTTCAAGTTGTTTAAAGACAAAAATCCATTTTTCTTCAATTTTTTGGCTTGAGCTCTGGTCTGAACATGGTTAGCACATTTTTATATGATGTTTCTTATCCTACATCTTATTAGGGATTGTGTTGTGTATTATTTCTGTATTTTAGACTCTTAATTGGGTCTTATTGTCATTGTCTATCTTGTCCTTTGTGTGATCCCGCTGCAACACTAATTTTCCTTGACGGGACAATAAAGTGATTCTGATTCTGATTCTGAAAATGAGGTCTGAATTGCTCGTAACAAGTCAAACAATCTGCCAATGGGGTAAGAAAAAAAATTCTTGTATTAAGACGTTTTTCTTATCCAATTGGCTGATTTATTTTGACAGTTTTTACTACAAATATGACATAATGATTTACTTAGATTTCAGTTTTTGCAGTGTAATTGGACACACTCCAAGCAGCACATCAACCTGTTGTTGAAGTGAAGAAAAAGGACTATGATGTTCCATGTTTGGTGCTAATGGTTCATGGTTTCTCACATCAAAAATCATTCTAAGACCAACATGACCTGTTTGCAATTCAAGAAGTATGTGTTAAAGGAGCGTTTATGTACTCTCTGCACATCCTGAGTACATTAGAGCAGAGTGAAAACTTGACATAAAGAACTCTTCCATGTTCCATGTTCTGACTAATTGACTGATATGATTTTCTTTGTGAACTTGACAGCAAACAAGTGCCCCCCAAAGGTAGGAAAAATGAAATAAATGTGTTTATGAGAGGATAGGGGGGTCATCAACATCATCCAATATGGTTCATTCTGTAAGATTTTGTTGAAAGATTTTCAAGCTGCACCAACTCTAACACAGAAGTTTGACCTGATGGTGACACTACAGGAAGAGTCAAATCATTGCCAAAACCAAGAAGGTCCATACTCTCGCAGTTGTTTATATTTTCAGTATAATTGAGAAGATTTATAGGAATAATTTTCAAGACACATCAATTCCTATCCAAAAGTTTGGCCTGATGGTGGCACTGGAGAACAGGTCAATTCACCTTTAGATTTCATTATCAAGGGGCTGTTTATGTATTCAACAAACAGAGTGCTGGCACAAAAACCTGGTCAACGTTTTTATGAAAACTAATTTTTGAAGGCAAATATCCCCTTGAGTCAATGTGACCCCAAAGGATAAAATGTGTCAGTAAAATTCAAGGGTAATAGGAAGGTTAAAGTGAAGTTGTTCATTCATCTGTTGATCAAACGTTTGAGACCACAGCCTATAAGATATATTTAATTGACATCCGAATGTCAAATCTCAGAGTAAAAGTCTCCACTAGAGTTTTTCTCGTAGTCGTGTTTGTTTTAGTGTTTGTAATGTGTCTTCTTCAGCACCAATAAAGCCCTGTAGACTGCTGAAATATGAGATCATACTGTATTGCCAAAGAAAATCAATTAAACTAATATAGAGGCATTTGTCAGAAGTGACTGTGGACAACTATTTCCACCTCATTGATTATTAATTATGTGATTGGGGCTGTAGCACTGCAGCTCCCGAAGAAAGCATTCCTCTCAGGGGAAATGAAGCACATCTTTCTTTAACATTATCATTAATATCTTGAGTGTTGGTTACAGTCCAGTAAAGCTTAACACAGAAACCAAGCACTGGTTCAGCTCTGTTTGCGGATATTGAAACATGATGTATAGTTATCTGAACACCTGTTTCTGATAGTAAAATGAAGGATTTGGTTACATTATTATAGCTTTCTGACGCTTGGTTCTCTTGAGTGTTTTACAGCTTTTCATCCACATCTGTATTAAAACTAGGGTTGATACAGCTCTCACAGTCAGATGCTGCTGTTTTCCCTTTCTATTCGACATGTTCAGGAAATTTGACTTACAATCAGCTCAATCAACTCCTCACGCTCATTTCTTGGAAGGTGATAAAGAGCTAGAAACGACAGAAACTCCCCTCACACACAGACTGAGTCAGACTTGCTGCGACATCCCAGCTCCCTGCTGAATCTTCAGCTCAGGTTCAGGATATCGACCTTGTCATCAGAACGCACTGACCCTCGAGCAACAAATAATGAATGGTTTGACTTCAAAAAGTGCTGATATAATAGGAGCTGACAGTTCTGATAGGCACACGTTTGCTGCCGAGGCAGACCGCCTTCATTCCGTGTATTTAGTTTGTGAGTAGGAGTGACACCCAGCTCTGTCGCAGCGCACGAAGACGCTTTTATGACTCATATTGATCCATCATCAACGATTGAATCAAAAATCAGTGGGCGGGTAATAGAAATTTTATAGGATTACAGCTTTTTATGGTAAATTTGTTTAATGTCAGGCAGTTTAGTTTAAAGAGAACATGACGATCCTGGTTGAACCTACTGAACTGGAGCATTTATTTACCTCTATTCATCACAGCATGCACAGATCAAAACTAGAGCACATGAAGATCAGAAGATGGTGAAAGATAGATTTTCTGCCAATAAACTTTTTTTTTTGTCTTTTAGATGTGGCAACCAAGATGTTACCTGTTGTTATAATGTCGACCTTTTTTAATCCTCAAGTGTATCATGTCCACTACTTTTCTCAGTTATTTTATGGAGCTTTTCATTTGTTATATTTCCAAGACAGCTGCAGAGCTTTGACGTGGCATGGACTCTGTTTTTTTTTTTTTTTTTTTTTAAGTTTGGCTTTGGAGAACTTATTATGTAATTTAGTTAAGTTTTAGGTTAGCTTCTCCAAATTTGTAGTTGGATTTAAAGAGTCTGATTATTTGACATGAATCAAATTACAAAGCACTCAACGAAAATCATTTATGTTAGTCCAAAATAAAAAAATAAAAAATTCAAACTTAATGATTTTTTTTAAAAACATTTTCCTTAGACCTCTTGGGTGGAGTTGTCTTAATATTTGTTTGTAGTTTCTTTCATTTGACTGAGATCGTCTGCGTAACCTGCCAGTTTGCAACTGCCTTTCAGACATGCTAACTGTAGACATCAATCACCTTGTGCGTTCTAAATGATTAGACAGATAAAAATGATCAGGTAGATCTACTTAAGAAAATTAAGGCAACTTTTTAGATCATTTATATGTCTCGCTGAAGCAAGATTGCTTTTTGTCTAAACCATTTTTTTTCTTTACATGAAAAATAAAATCCAAGTAAAGTGAACTTAATTTTGTGAAGTAGATTAGGCAAAACTAAACTTTGTATAAATCACTCAATTTTTTCAATGTTTGATGATGTTTTAATTAAGTTTTGAGTAATATAAACTCAATTATATCATTTACATGAAGCATGAGGGGTTGCTGGTCTACACTGTTGGGGGAACCCCATCTACGCCATGTAGCATAAACCGCAGGTCTACTCCACTTAGTGTAGGCAGCAGATCCATACTGCGGTGCGTAGGCAGCCAATCAATGCTGTAGAGCACAAAAAGCTGGTCCACACCGTTTAGTGTAGGCAGCCAGTCCACACCGGCATGTACCTGCCAGCATAGACAGCTTGTATCAACCATGTGATTAATCAATGTACAGCATGCACTCATTTCCACTGTGTGCCCACCCCACTCGTGGTAACCAGATATGGGAAGGAATTAAGTTCAGTTTCTGGTTCCAGAAACACCAAATGAAACAGTGAAGATAACAAGATCATCTCTTGTTGTGTGGATGAACTAAAAAAAAAAAAAAGCCTCACATTACTGAAATTATTCATGTTCCAAAAAATTCATACTGTCTTGTATTTTGAACAAATATTTGTGCCTTCAATACTCGATGTATTTGTGTGAAGGCACATATTGTTGATTTCAGAGATTCAATTGAGTTTAATTTACTTCTCCCCAGGTTTAATTTTTTCAGTGTACATTTGCTTCTTTCCCTCCCAGTACTTGGCAACTTCTGATAATCTGCATATATTCTGCATATTTGTGAAGGCACACGTTAAATGGAAAGCACATGCTACTTCGCTCGAATGAGAGACCCAATCTACAGTGCACCCCGTAAGTGTCAGCTTTGCTAGTGCTGTTGAGTTTGCACTGGTTTTTGTACCCACAAACTGTTAGTAAATCAGGCACTAAAACTTCCCTAACAGAGTCATACAGTGACATGACACACTGCAGCTGTTAAACGCAGCAGTGTTAAGTCTTTCTTCGCCATCCTTTTGTCTTTGTCGGAGTTTGGCTGCGACACATTGAAGATAAAGATGTTGAATGACCACCCACTCAGGAGTGAGAGCAAACTGTGGTAAAGCAGGTCTGAGGTGGGCAGGATGGTGAAGAGAGCGCTGAGTCATGGAGCTAAACTCTCAATTCAATCATCAATCTTCATTCCAATCCTCACCTGCAGTCTGGAGATCTGGCTGCAGACTACAAGGAAGAGAATACTGAAGCTGGCTACAGAAATAAGGTTTCTTTAAAAGACTCCTGGGAAAATAAGTTGAGTTTCAGCTACTAGGGAAGATACTGTAACACAGCAGTAAGAGTTTAGGAGAGCAGGATGTGTTAAATGACTTTGTTGTGACTGAAAAATAACAAATAAAATCCATATTGGACAAAAACACAGATTTCCTACCAGAGTTCACTATCAATGCAGTCAAGTTCTTCAGGCGAAACAAAAGAAAAGCTTCAATGTTTCTCCAGAAACTATAATTATGAGGAACACTGATGCAGTTTTTTGCTCCATCAGCCTTTGAAATGACCTCTTGCCTTCCTCACCTACACTGTATCAAAAACACTTCATCATGGTGACAGGTTTTAAAGCATAAGATGGTGACTTCAACCACTGCAGGTAAAAAAGCCTCCTGTAAGGTAGCACAGCTGAGTGATTCGATCCCCACCTCTGCCACTCAAACATTTGTCATTGTGATGGCTCAGAGGGGCTGAAATACAGACATAATGACGCTGAATGAAAGGTTGGAGGCTCTGGAAAAATGTACCATTAAAAGTTTACTCTGTGTGACACCGAGCGAAACGGAAGGAAAGGACATATGAAATGGACAGGAGTTGACCTAAAAGCTCTGCTGTGGATTAAAACATAAAAGGCCTTTGTTTTTTTAAGGCGAGACGATTAAAACTGTAGACGCAAAAGTGCTGCAAAAGTGGCGTAACGTCTTCAAACGCAATAGTGGGTGAAATTCGATGCAAGGCCACTATATGGCGCTGTGGAAGAACGCTGGCATATGCCTATATAAGAACACGCATGCGTGAAATAGTTCATTTCTGTTCTGTTCCCCGGATGAACACAACAACAATGGCCGTACCCAAGAAGAATTCCATTTAGATCGACGAGGAGGTTGAACTCCTGCTTCAATCAGCCCTGAACTACAAGACGAACAAAGCGCAGCTTGGCATAGAATGGGAGTCGTACCCGGCTCCAAAAGACAGTACTGCAACTTTGCGATATGGGAGAGGATGACACGTCTGACAAAAATGAGAATGTGTACTTTTTTGGTACTGAAGAAGGACAAATGTCACTTCTATTTTTGGGAGGTTAAACCTCCAACACTACTTTTTAGAAATGAATGCTTAAAAGCATATACAAATGACAATAAAGAACTTTTGTTTTGAAAGATGTCTGATTGTAGTGACAGAGTCAATCAAAGACCAGACCCTGGTAGTCTGTCTTGGAGACAGAAAAAAAAGTTTTGCAACTCTGTGATTTAGCACTTTATTATTCATGCAGAAAGAGCATATATTTACCTTGATCACTAAACAGAGGATCCATTAACTAGTAAGTACCCAGCAGTGTATTGTATATAGAGTATTGAACAAACATAACTTCAGCAGTCAACCTTTAAATGCAGTGTGACTATTCAGTGCAGCACGACTGTCACTACAGATGAACCACTTGCTAAAATCTGGTCCCTGAAAACACAACTTTTGCGTCTTCTGACGTTTAGACGGGGACGTAACCACGATCGTCTTCAAAACGCTCTAAACAAAAGGCCCTTCAGAGAAAATATTCTGTCGGATTCACTCGTCATTGTCTCCGTGTAAACATGGCCTAAGTATTTGTTGTCCTCCATGGATCAACTTACTCTGTATAACCTTGTTTTTTTTAAATTACCTGAGAATGGCTGCTCTCTGACAAATTCCAAACGGGCAGTTTAGTGACATTGAAGGAGACAAGGTTTTTGAAGAGGTTTTTGTTCATAAAGCTCTTCTCTCTCAGAAGCTGCTGATGGTTATCAGGCTGCAGTCAGCTCCAGTAACGGCCTTAATTTGGGTCAAGGATTGTCCTGTGTCTTGATGGACAGCCAATCAGATTCTCCAGCTCAGTGCTGGTGAAATGTTTTTGGGTCTAATACTTGACTTTTGTTCCATAACCCTCTGGATGCAGTAAGACAGACATTTTGGATTTCTTCAAAGATCCTACCTCAGCAGTGATGGCGTTGCGTGGTGAGAAGTTTTGCTTATGCAGCTTAACAATCTGACCAAAGAGAGAAAGCTTTTTAGCCTTTACCACCAGGAGGTCATGACAGTGTGAACAATTGACAAAAAAATTACCTCGAATCCCAAATATTTCTCATGGTGTGCTAAATTTGGCAAACCTAGGACCATTCAATTATTAAATTGAACCTCTTTGACCTGGTGCTGTAACAGAATGGAGCTAGACCGCAGACACAACCAGTGTTTCATTGGTTAGTCACAAGCGGCAACCTCCGGTCTGAAAAAATGAGACAACACGGAAGTGCTAAAAAGCTGCTGTTCCTCCAGTGACCGCCTGAGGCTGGCTCCAGAAGCACCGGAAGTCCTGTACAAGTGGACGGGAAAAAGGCCGTTTTCAGAGCTGAAATAAGCGTATTTAAAGCCTGGTACAAACTCTGTCTACCGTCTGGATCACTTATTTCGCTAACGGCACACACTGTGAGGGGGGTGAATTTTTTTTCTAACTCAGCCGTTTGGAAGATATTAGGTTCGAGAGCTTACCCAATCAGAGCCACAGCTCAGATCACATGACTGACGGGCGCCCAATAGCTGTGAGTTTGGGCACTCGTCACTCAACCCATTTCCAATATGGCTGCGCGAGTGGGGCCTGGTAAACAGGGTTCGATGCGTTGTTACTGATTCAGCCAGCAATATGAATGCTTCGGCTTACACCATGAACTTGAGACAATCCAAGTGCATTGCTCACTGCCTTAATCTTGTAGTGAAGAACTCAATTGAAGCCACTCCTGGCCTAGATGAAATTCGACACATGAGCAGGAGAATAATTAATTATTTCAAAGCAAGCACCACTGCAAAACAGATGCTGAGTCAAATTCAGCTTCAACTTGGCCGCACTGTTAAGAAGTTGAAATTGGAGGTGGGGACATGTTGGAATAGCACTCTGGACATGCTTCAGCGCCTCCATGAGGAAAGAGATGCAGTGGCGTTGGCGCTGGCTTCACTTAAGACAGACCTGACTCTTTGACCAACCAGCAGCACGAAGTCTCAGGAGAATCAAGGTATGTAAAGAAAAACCATTTGGGGGGAGGTGTTCATTGATTGCATAGTTGTTTCAGAAGAGAAGAGAAGAGGGTCTCAGGATCTAAAGAAATCCCCCTCTACCGTGTCCTGAGACATTCAGTGGAACAGATGTTCAATCAACTCACCACCCCCATAGCGCAACGTCTTCTGCAGAATTTAACGAGATGTTTGATGGACAAACTGCAGGACAAGTAACAAGAAAGCTCACTGGCAGTTGCAACAATGGTGGACCCAAGACTCAAAACTTTTGGATTCAGCAGTCCAAGAGTGGCAGCTGGAGTAAAAGAGCGCCTAATAGGTGAATGCACCAAAATCATTAACATTCACAAAGCCCAGCAGCAGTGCACCAAACAGACACCAGCTCAGCCTCATCCTCCAACACCAGCAGCAGTCTCTGCAGTCACTTGTTTTGTTTTATTATGAATAAGGAATGAGCCATGGCATTTCTGGTGATGATAATCATCAATATTTTTCAGGAGTTGACCTGTGGAGACTTCTTGATCAAGAATCAAACAGAGCCACACAGCTGCTGAGTGCATCTGTAAATGCCATCGTTGAAGTCAACCGGTACCTGTCAGATCCCCCCCTGGAATGAAATGAGGATCCGTTAAACTCCTGGGCCACCCACAAAACTGTGTGCCCTCATCTCTATGAAGTGGCCAAACACGTTCTTTGTACCCCAGCCTCATCCTCCGTACCTTGTGAACAATTTTTTTTCCAAGGCTGGGGAAATGTTTCGAAGAAAAGAATCCGATTAAGTGCAGAAACTGTCGAAAAACTGTTGTTTTTAAATAAAAACTCTTAAGTCGCACAAGCACACAAACAACCCAGCACACACACAACTAAGTCTCACAAGCACACCCCCTGTACCTACACACACACTTATGAACCTCTTGCCCAATGAACCCCATTACATACTTTCCAAATCCATAATACATGTATCTAGACCAGCCCCATGAAAATTACATCAGTCCTTGTTTGTAGTACACATCCTATAAATATAGCAGAATCACTGAACTATTTAAATAAACAAATTATAAGTGAAGCATAAGTTCGTAGAGATACATGCTGAAATATAGTCCACAATATTTATTGTCATTATTATTTAATATTATAATTTGATTATTAGTGGTGTATCCACCGTACCATACAATCATTCAGTTTCATCAAACAGGAATGCGGAGGGGAATCAAATCCCAAACACTCCATGAACCAGTACTACGTATTGCTTGCACTTCGTTTTATAGACCACTAGATGTCCTACTCGAGCACTGTTTTATGAAGCCTCGAGTAATGAAACACGTTTTGAAAAAAGGTTTTCGAAGCTTCATGAAGCTATGAAAACCCATCAGTACTAGTGTTGTGATGTTCACGAACGAACCGGTTCTTTTGAATGGCTCATTAATATGAACGATGGGAACCAAATCGCTGCTAGGATCCGTTCACCCCTACCAATAAAGATCCTGCTGTAACACAGGTTGAATACAACTTTATATAAAATCATAGGAAGTTACTCAAAATAATGTTACAAATTTTTTTTTTAAATGTACGAACCAGTCAACCGTGAATCAATCATTTCAATTTCATCAAGTTGTGCATGTTGGATTATTCTTGCTTCCATTTGCTGGAGCCCATAAATAAACCTCAAGCCAACACGTCCAGGATTCACCCATAAAGAGATGCTTGGACTGCAGGTTTCATGACAATACATATTTTAATTCTTATTTAATGTTTTGATGGGCTGCTGCACTTGCTGTCTTTAAAATGACCTCAGTGAGTGATGATGCTTGTTAGCAGCGTTGAGTTTGCTGTCATTAGTCTGTAACACTTCCTGTCTCACTATTTAAAGAGCTTTTAAACACTCACAAGACTTCCATTCATTGATTTTCCCTTCTACTTTTAGAACCGTTCAGCCTCCCCTCTATTGTTGAAAGGGTCATTTACCACTTCAAACCTGATCCTGAGCTGATTGGTTTGGTGATGGATATTAATTACGTGTCCAATCTCGCACTTCCACATCCATCTCCAACTCGAGAGGTTGGTCGTCGAAGAGACACGACAAATGTTCTTACACACACAACCTCGACGAGAATTTTTTTCTCATCGTTCATCGACTGTCACGACAATGACAGTCATTCTACTTTCTTGTTCCAGTACCCGACCAGTACAATAAAAACTACTTAGAAAAGTTTAAATCTGTCAAAAGAAAAAAAAAAAACGTTATTGATCTCAGAAAGTCTTCAACATGTCCTCTGACAACTCTTACAAAAGTTGTTGACATTGATGTTGAAAGCTTCACATATCTGAGTGTTACTCTTAAAAAACAAACCTGTGCTGAGGACATGCAGCACAACCAGCTCTTTGAAGGAAAGTGAACTCTTCAGTGCTTCTTTAGAGGTGAAGACTCTTTCACAGATGTTTCATTGAATCTGTCTCAAGCTTCTCTCTCAACGTAGTATGTGAAACATAAACTTGAACAACAGAAGATGAGAGTAGAGTTGTAAAAAGGTGGAATGTTCCCTGAATTCTACAGGAATTTGAGCTCGAGAATATTTCTTCAGAAAAAAAAAAACATTTTCCACCACTTGTATATTTTGTTGATCTGTGAAATAAAGTATTTTGTGGTATTGAAAGACTTGCCATAAGATAGCAGGTGTTCCGAACAGTGAGGTCAAAGTTCTTGATGAGCAGAAAGCCCAACCTGAAGAGAAGCTAAACTAAATATTTTGACATTTGGAGGTAATCCAGTCTTTTGGAAAAATATCTGGCTATACAGTGAACAATATGAAATCTTGTAACTTACTGCCAAATGCGACTGAAAGGGCAAATCCCACATGTGAGGTAACCCATTTCAATGTGGTGGGATAATTTGAATATTTAGGCGTCAAAATTCTACCTACCCTTGAACATGTAGCAAAAACCAATTATGATTATGTAATGGGGGCGGTTGATGACTCAGTTTATAGAAGGATGTCATTGCCTGTCTCTATATCGGGAAGAATCAATTCTCCAAGAATTAATATATTGCCAAAGTTGCTGTGTTTATATTAAAATATTCCTCCACTGCCTCCTCCAGGATTCTTTGCACAGATCAAGAAAGTCATAGTTGGATTATTATGGAAGGGCTAGATTTTGTCTCTCTCTGACATTTGACTGGGGTGGCCTGAAGTGTCCAAGAGTTGAAAGTATGACTGGGCTGTGCAGCTGAAGTCCATTATGTTCTAGTTTCCAAGTGAAGAAGTACCACAACAGGTAGAAATGGGGTCCCATAATTTCAATTTACCTCTTATTTATTAACTCAAACACATAAAAATAGTCTTAAAGGGGCCTCCAAGAGGATCTGCAAGGAGCTACAACCATTGACAATTTGAAACGTGAACACAAGACCCATTTGTTCAGTCTGGTTTTTATGGAGAGTTTTTATAACTTTGTAATTCTATAAATTTGATGCTTTCATTTCTTTGATTTTTTTAAAATTTCTTTTATTTATTGTACTAACTCAGCAACCAAGCATTTCCAGTAATTCTATTTATTCATCTTCAACTCTCATTCTTGCCCTGTTATTTTTTGTTCAGTTCTTTTTATTTATTTTAACCTTTAACAACCTCATTTCTCACTAATGTCTTAGCTTATTATTATTCTTTAGCTACTAAAATGCCTTAATAGATATATTTTAGTGTTGTGCATTCGTCTCAACTGTATTTTTTTTCATGTTTTTACCCTTATTCTTTTGTTTGGTGGGTTTTTAATGTATTTTATGAATTTGTTCAATCACTGTGAAGCACTTTGAACTGTATTTTGTTTGTACACTCAGAAAAAGGAAACAATGATTTTTAATATAGCAAATGTATGAAGACAACTGCCCCATCTAAAGGCATTGAGTGAGTTAAAAGTAATAATTTTGAGTTCAACTCAGTTGACCCTGGAAATATTGCAACCTAATACAATTTCATGGAACCACTTGACACAATAAATTGAATTAATTTTTTTTTTTTTTTAAGTGAATGTAGAAGACAGAAATGATCTAGAATTAGCCTTAGATTAATGTGTCAGAAAAACAGTTTTATGGTCTCCTTAGCCCTTTTAGACCCAAATTTAGAAGAAAAGTTTGCAAGTTGTGTGAGTTGTGGCCTGATGGCTGGATCTTTGAACACATTTACCACCCAACAGCACCTTGGGCTTAAAACAGTAGGACCCTCTGGCCATGCAAATATTGTTTTTTTTATTTTATTTTTTTTAATTTTATGGATACCTGAATATCTGAAATCTGATGTTGTAATATTACAACTCTGGGTCTCACAGGGTTAGAGTTTTTGTTCAGCTAACCCTCGAGCGCCAGAAAGAAAGCAACAAAAACAAATAATAGAAAAATAACTTCTAAATATTCCCCCTCATGAATCATCTTCACTGCTTCTTAGGATGTCCTGTGTCTGAACGTGTCTTTGTGTTGTGACAGTTCTGTTCTGCACCAGCTTCACTGTCAGCATTTGCTGCTGCAAAGTGCGTAAGAAGTAAATATTTGAGCTTCGCATTCAAGTGGAGAAAACTGACTCAGTCGCCCGATTCATCGCCTGCATGTTTCATTCTGTTCAGACCAGAGACGAGTCTGCACTTCCCTCTCTGACTCTCTCTCTCTTTATCTATCTCTCTTTCCCGATTTCACACAGTCTCTCGTGATGAATGAGGGGATCTGTTGTAAATCTGGGCTGGTAGGACACACACAAGTGCATGCATGAAGAAACACACAGTCACTCACTTACAAACACACACACACACACAAACTTGGAGGTGGAGAATCTGGGCTGGTTGCTTCTTTTATAAATGAGCTCTGCTGTGCAGGGAGGGCCGCAGTGATGACGCTGCAAAACCAGGACGCCCAGCACACACACACACACTTTAAGAGTCACACAAATATGATTAAAAGTGAATACACACACACACACACACACACACACACTCATGCCCTCAATTGACCTGAAACTTTATGACGTTACATGGAAATATTTACATATTCCTGTTGCAGTGTTCTACTTTTAAACTCTCTGTAATATTCCTCAGGTTAAAAACCAGCATGTAAAATTAAGAGCTGATGAAAACTTATTTTACTTTCAAATAGAGACATGAAGCAGCAGTGTGAGTGATGACGTCTCAAATAGAAATAAAATGCTCCATATCAAGAATATTGAAGCAAAATGAAGAAATAACCTCATCCTGACTGCGCCCTGTAAATGATGGATGTACACACACACACACACACACACACACACACACACATACATACATACACACTTCTTTAATATGCACAAATGTCTGCTGTACATCAGAAAGCAGTGACCCCTCTGTTAATGTTACGGAGTAAAAACTTGAATTCCAGCTAATGCAGCATTTTCTTTATCATCCAGACGTATCTGCTGTTGATTAAAGTGAATATTTGAAACATGACGTGCAGCCTCTCGTCTCAGTGTGTGTCCATTCATCTCATTACGGCTGAAACTGGAGAGTGGAGAACTAAAGCAAATGAGATCAGCTCAGCCTCTCATTTAATACACACTCCACAAGGTTCATGCTGAACAATCGTCCTGATTTTTACGACGTATTATCACTTATAAAGTTTTGACAGCTCACTCCAAAACAAGGTTTAGATTTTGAGATGAAGCAGTAATTGAGCAAAAACTGGGATTATTAATTCTTCAGTCATGTTGCTTTGACTTCCTGCTGGTCTGTCAGCTGCTCACCTGAAAGGAGCCAGAGCAGCGTCAGAGAATCAATCGTCAACATCGTCTTAAAGCACATTTGCGTCCTCAATTTTTGTGGGTAATAATAAATAATCCATCCAAATTGTCTGAATCAGTGCTTCCCAACCTTTTCCAATTAAGGGCCCTCTTTGAAATAAAAAAAAAAAACTGCAGCCCACCTCCAACCCCATAAATACGGAGGCTGTATAATGCCTTGTTATTATAAAAAAAAAAAAAAAAAAAATGCAATAACTGGTAAATAATGCAACATGCTGTACCCAAAAAAACTTTTTGCCCACAAAGTAACAACTTGTTAAATTTTGTGTCAGTGATTTTTGGGTTAAACGACATTTGTTATGATCTTAGTTAAATGGTCAATGGGCTTTAACATGCCTTCTTAAAGGACAATTCTTATGTACAAATGTTTGAAGAGGTTTAATATCCTTAAAATGTAACCGAGTTTTAACATGCTATACATTCTGTATATTTGTAACTTTTGTATAATTACCCTCCATTAAAATTCAGACTATTTTGGAAATGATTTGGCAGCCCACTTGCAATATCACCACGGCCCACCAGGGGGCCACAACCCACAGGTTGGGGATCGCTGGTCTAAATCATACTAAAATAATTAAAGTCAGCAAGTGAACTGTATTACAGTGCTGCACTTAGTTTTTTTTTTTATTGCATTTTTATGCTGAAGTTCTTACAGGTGTTCCTACAGACCTGTTGTGGCAGAGTGGTTCTACATGTAAGTCAGTACATCAGGTGGTTTCAGGGGGTTAAAGTTTCTGTCAAAAGTCTGAAAAAACAATACAGCAATGTACTGAGGTACGAAAATGTAATTTTTGACTTGAGTAAAATTTGACCAACAACTTTTACTTGTAGGTGAGTAAGATTTGACAACAAGTATCAACACTTTGACTCAAGTACTGGAGCTCAGTACTTTGTCCACCACTGATCACAAGGGGGAGGAGATGGACACAAATCTGGACCAAAATTGAGGGGTTCTGAAAGTTACCACAAAGGGTAACCACTAAGATCACAAATGATCAAAGGGAATGGAATGAAGGCAAAGAAAGCTGAGTTGGGCAAAACAGGCTCCTAAGGTAAAACAAAACTCAGAAAAAGGGGAACCAAACCACTACAGCCAAGCAGCTGAACCAAAACCAAAGTGGAGAACCTCCTGATAAGGAGAACACAAAGGTAGGCCAGGTTCTTCAAACTCAAAGAGATAGGTTCAAAAAACCAAGAGATCACAACTTCAGGAGAGTATTGGGTGCTTGAAGGAAACACTGAGGAGAAACTAAGACACACACAGAAGCTCAGGAGTTCACAGACAACTGCTCACTGTCTCTGATGGTGAAACAATGAGGCGGTGACAAGGACTGGAGTCACAGCAGCTTTAAAACCTCAGCACAGCTGCTCTGAATGAGGAGCAATCAGACACACACTCACACACACACACACACACACACACACACACACACACACACACACACCTGACTCTGCTCAGAGATGATCATCTCCCCAACACAGGGAGGCAAAACTGCATACCCTTCAGTCATAGAAAAGTCAATACTTTTACAGCTTTACTTCAAATTCAGATGTCACAGTCACATATTCAGAGCACAGCCCGTTATAGGACAGAAAACAGAGCAGACAGTGGAAAAGTGCTGGATGATGGGGGATATTTCATAAGATGAATCTATAAGCCACGGGTCGCTTATATAACCCACAAAGCCTCATGGATTTATATTCTCAGTGTCAACAGCGCCTGCAGGAGGCACCTGAACTCCCTGCAGCTCAATGTGATAGTCAGCTGTGAGAGACGACACGTTAGAACACACAACCTGTCTCCTCACACACACACATGGACTCACACACTGTTATTTCCTTTGTTCCCGCTGTTCCGCACACATGGGCGCAAACACATTCAATAAGCCCTCTGGGGACACCTGCGTGTGTGTGAGAGAGTGTGTGAGAGAGTGGATGTATCACAGTTTGCTGCATTATTGATTGACCAAATCCCCAGGGCATGTGATACAGACTGGCCATGTTGATTTTCCACTTCTCACACACACTCACTTTGGCCGCTGGAGTCACTCACACAGAGGTTCAAGTTTACAGGAAGTTTGTCTATGTGTGTG
Organism: Thalassoma bifasciatum; assembly: GCA_008086565.1. NCBI lineage: Eukaryota > Metazoa > Chordata > Actinopteri > Labriformes > Labridae > Thalassoma > Thalassoma bifasciatum. The sequence goes on along the minus strand of RPOG01002093.1, from coordinate 85,311 downwards.
AAAGATACACAAAGAAAGAGGAAACATTTACAATCCCGTAAAACTGATGCACACACACACGGACGCAGAGAGTCACGGTGCTCTTCAGAGTCATTAGAATCCATCGGGAGCTGACTCCAGTCCTGTGGGTCTGCACTAACTCTGCAGGAGTGTCTAACATCCATATCAAGTCACCGTGTCTGCTCTGCTCACCATCAGGTCACAGAAGTCATCTGCACATACTGAAAGTTATCCACTTCCTGCCGGAGTCATGTGGAGTTCACTCAGGTCCTTTTTATAATTCATTTGGCTCACATCGAGCGCTTCAAAGGGACATCAAACTCATTTTCATGTCAGAATCGTACGAGGTTAAGTGGAGCTATATTGGGTTATATTGATTTCAGCGGAGTCATTTCAGGAAGGGGGTAAAACCTGATATGGTACCAGGATATCAATGAAACCAAGAGGATGCTTTCAGGGTGANTTACACCCCTTCCCGAGATCTCCGGTCATCAGAAGCCCACCTCCTCTCCATACCACCCGACACCAAGCACCGAACCTGGGGGGACAGAGCCTTCTCTGTCGCTGCCCCCACCCTCTGGAACACCCTACCACAACACATCCGAGCCTGTCCAAACCCATCCACATTCAAAACCCTCATCAAAACAGTAGAAAAATTTTCACAAAAATTACAGATTGACGAAAATTTACATAGGGTACCAAAACAAAACAGAAAAGTGAAAATATCCAATGATAAAAACAATAGTGATGACACAACAAAATTGACTACAAAAATTAATACATTTCGCACTTTGAGTATCTAGAAAAGCGCTCTATAAATAAAATTTATTATTATTATTATTATTAAGATGAGAGTAGAGTTGTAAAAAGGTGGAATGTTCCCTGAATTCTACAGGAATTTGAGCTCGAGAATATTTCTTCAGAAAAAAAAAAACATTTTCCACCACTTGTATATTTTGTTGATCTGTGAAATAAAGTATTTTGTGGTATTGAAAGACTTGTCATAAGATAGCAGCTGTTCCAAACAGTGAGGTCAAAGTTCTTGATGAGCAGAAAGCCCAACCTGAAGAGAAGCTAAACTAAATATTTTGACATTTGGAGGTAATCCAGTCTTTTGGAAAAATATCTGGCTATACAGTGAACAATATTAAATCTTGCATCTTACTGCCAAATGCGACTGAAAGGGCAAATCCCACATGTGAGGTAACCCATTTCAATGTAGTGGAATAATTTGAATATTTAGGCGTCAAAATTCTGCCTTCCCTTGAATATATAGCAAAAACCAATTATGATTATGTAATGGGGGCGGTTGATGACTCAGTGTATAGAAGGATGTCATAGCCTGTGTCTATACTGGGAAGAATCAATACTCCAAAAATTAATATATTGCCAAAGTTGCTGTGTTTATATTAAAATATTCCTCCACTGCCTCCTCCAGGACTCTTTGCACAGATCAAGAAAGTCATAGTTGGATTATTATGGAAGGGCTAGATTTTGTCTCTCTCTGACATTTGACTGGGGTGGCCTGAAGTGTCCAAGAGTTGAAAGTATGACTGGGCTGTGCAGCTGAAGTCCATTATGTTCTAGTTTCCAAGTGAAGAAGTACCACAAGAGGTAGAAATGGAGTCCCATAATTTCAATTTACCTCTTATTTATTAACTCAAACACATAAAAATAGTCTTAAAGGGGCCTCCAAAAGGATCTGCAAGGAGCTACAACCATTGACAATTTGAAACGTGAACACAAGACCCATTTGTTCAGTCTGGTTTTTATGAAGAGTTTTTATAACTTTGTAATTCTATAAATTTGATGCTTTCATTTATTTGATTTTAATTTATTTTATTTATTGTACTAACTCAGCAACCAAGTATTTCCAGTAATTCTATTTATACATCTTCAACTCTCATTCTTACCCTGTTATTTTTTTTGTTCATTTCTTTTAATTTATTTTAACCTTTAACAACCTCATTTCTCACTCATGTCTTAGCTTATTATTATTCTTTAGCTACTAAAATGCCTTAATAGATATATTTTAGTGTTGTGCATTAGTCTCAACTGTATTTTTTTTCATATATGTTTGCCCTTATTCTATTGTTTTGTGTGTTTTGTATGTATTTTATGAATTTGTTCAGTCACTGTGAAGCACTTTGAACAGCATTTTGTTTGTACACACAAAAAAACCCTGAAACCTTGATTTCAAATACATTAAATGTGTTGTCAACTGACCCCATCTAAATGCATTGAGTGAGTTACAAGTAATAATTTTGAGTTCAACTCAGTTGACCCTGAAAATATTTCAACCTAATACAATTTCATGGAACCACTAAACACAACAAATTGAATTAAAGTTAATATTTCTTTTCTTTTTTTTTTTTTTTGTGTTAATGTAGAAGACAGAAATGATGTAGAAGTAGCCTTAGATTAATGTGTCAGAAAAATCAGTTTTATGGTCTCCTTAGCCCTTTAAGACCCAAATTTAGAAGAAAAGTTTGCAAGTTGTGTGAGTTGTGGCCTGATGGCTGGATCTTTGAACACATTTACCATCCAACAGCACCTTGGGCTTAAAACAGTAGGACCCTCTGGCCATGCTAATATTGTTTTTAGAATTTTTTATTTTATTTATTTTTTTAATTTTATGGATACCTGAATATCTGAAATCTGATGTTGTAATATTACAACTCTGGGTCTCACAGGGTTAGAGTTTTTGTTCAGCTAACCCTCGAGCGCCAGAAAGAAAGCAACAAAAACAAATAATAGGAAAATAACTTCTTAATGTTCCCCCTCATGAATCATCTTCACTGCTTCTTAGGATGTCCTGTGTCTGAACGTGTCTTTGTGTTGTGACAGTTCTGTTCTGCACCAGCTTCACTGTCAGCATTTGCTGCTGCAAAGTGCGTAAGAAGTAAATATTTGAGCTTCGCATTCAAGTGGAGAAAACTGACTCAGTCGCCCGATTCATCGCCTGCATGTTTCATTCTGTTCAGACCAGAGACGAGTCTGCACTTCCCTCTCTGACTCTCTCTCTCTTTATCTATCTCTCTTTCCCGATTTCACACCGTCTCTCGTGATGAATGAGGGGATCTGTTGTAAATCTGGGCTGGTAGGACACACACAAGTGCATGCATGAAGAAACACACAGTCACTCACTTACAAACACACACACACGCACACACAAACTTGGAGGTGGAGAATCTGGGCTGGTTGCTTCTTTTATAAATGAGCTCTGCTGTGCAGGGAGGGCCGCAGTGATGACGCTGCAAAACCAGGACGCCCAGCACACACACACACACACACACACACACACACACACATGCCCTCAATTGACCTGAAACTTTATGACGTTACATGGAAATATTTACATATTCCTGTTGCAGTGTTCTACTTTTAAACTCTCTGTAATATTCCTCAGGTTAAAAACCAGCATGTAAAATTAAGAGCTGATGAAAACTTATTTTACCTTCAAATAGAGACATGAAACAGCAGTGTGAATGATGACGTCTCAAATAGAAATAAAATGCTCCATATCAAGAATATTGAAGCAAAATGAAGAAATAACCTCATCCTGACTGCGCCCTGTAAATGATGGATGTACACACACACACACACACACACACACACACACACACATACATACATACACACTTCTTTAATATGCACAAACGTCTGCTGTACATCAGAAAGCAGTGACCCCTCTGTTAATGTTACGGAGTAAAAACTTGAATTCCAGCTAATGCAGCATTTTCTTTATCATCCCAACGTATCTGCTGTTGATTAAAGTGAATATTTGAAACATGACGTGCAGCCTCTCATCTCAGTGTGTGTCCATTCATCTGATTACGGCTGAAACTGGAGAGTGGAGAACTAAAGCAAATGAGATCAGCTCAGCCTCTCATTTAATACACACTCCACAAGGTTCATTCTGAATAATCGTCCTGATTTTTACGACGTATTATCACTTATAAAGTTTTGACAGCTCACTCCAAAACAAGGTTTAGATTTTAAGATGAAGCAGTAATTGAGCAAAAACCGGGATTATTAATTCTTCAGTCATGTTGCTTTGACTTCCTGCTGGTCTGTTAGCTGCTCACCTGAAAGGAGCCAGAGCAGCATCAGGGAATTAACAGTCAACGTCCTGAGCCCAAAACTCAACTTTTTTGCCCACAATGCAACAACTTGTTAAATTTTGGGTCAGTGATTACATTTTTGGGTTAAACAACATTTGTTAAATTACATTTTAGGTCTTTGATAAATGGTCAATGGGCTTTAACATGCCTTCTTAAAGGACTATTCTTATGTATGAACATTTGAAGATGTTTAATTTCCTTAAAAACAGCACTGAGTTTTAGCATGCTAGACATTAGTCTGTGTATTTGTAACTTTTGTATAATTACCCTCCGTTAAAATTCAGAGTATTTTGGAAATGATTTGGCGGCCCACCAGGGGGGCACGACACACGGGATCACTGATCTAAATCATACTAAAATAATTTAAGTCAGCAAGTAAACTGTATTATAATGGGTAGATTTGAGATTTAGATTTGGAAATACATCTACAAGAATAAATGTGCATCATCTTTAAGAGGTTTACATCACTGTCCACAGACATGGATAGTAATTTTATCAAGGCATGTGTTTTGTTGTCATGTAGCCAAGTGGTTCACAAGGCAGTGAGTTGCTGAGAGTAATATTGTTGTTTGTTTGTGTTCATGAACTGAACCATAAACTTGCAACTCTCCAATAGTGAAAGTGTGTGGGGAAAAAAGGCCCTTCTTTTTTTAGGTGGGTATGTTAAGAAATAAGAAAATGAAACGGCAGTAGCTGCACTTGTTTTTTTTATTGCATTTTTATGCTGAAGTTCTTACAGGTGTTCCTACAGACCTGTTGTAGCAGAGTGGTTCTACATGTAAGTCAGTAACATCAGGTGGTTTCAGGGGTTAAAGTTTCTGTCAAAAGTCTGAAAAAACAATACAGCAATGTACTGAGGTACGAAAATGTAATTTTTGACTTGAGTAAAATTTGACCAACAACTTTTACTTGTAGGTGAGTAAGATTTGACAACAAGTATCAACACTTTGACTCAAGTACTGGAGCTCAGTACTTTGTCCACCACTGATCACAAGGGGGAGGAGATGGACACAAATCTGGACCAAAATTGAGGGGTTCTGAAAGTTACCACAAAGGGTTAATCACTAAGATCACAAGTGATCAAGGGGAAGGGGAAGAAGGCGAAAAAAGCCGAGTTGGGCAAAACAGGCTCCTAAGGTAAAACAAAACTTAGAAAAAGGGGAACCAAACCACTACAGCCAAGCAGCTGAACCAAAAACAAAGTGGAGAAACTCCTGATAAGGAGAACACAAAGGTAGGCCAGGTTTTCCAAACTCAAAGAGCTGGGTTCAAAAAACCCAGAGATCTCATCTACTGGTATGGACTGGGTGCTTGAAGCAAACACTGAGGAGAAACTAAGACGCACACAGAAGCTCAGGAGTTCACAGACAACTGCTCACTGTCTCTGATGGTGAAACAATGAGTCAGTGACAAGGACTAGAGTCACAGCAGCTTTAAAACTTCAGCACAGCTGCTCTGAATGAGGAGCAATCAGGCACACTCACACACACACACACACACACACCTGACTCTGCTCAGAGATGATCATCTCCCCAACACAGGGAGGCAAAACTGCATACCCTTCAGTCATAGAGAAGTCAATACTTTTACAGCTTTACTTCAAATTCAGATGTCACAGTCACATATTCAGAGCACAGCCCATTATAGGACAGAAAACAGAGCAGACAGTGGAAAAGTGCTGGATGATGGGGGATATTTCATAAGATGAATCTATAAGCCAAGGGTCGCTTATATAACCCACAAAGCCTCATGGATTTATATTCTCAGTGTCAACAGCGCCTGCAGGAGGCACCTGAACTCCCTGCAGCTCGATGTGATAGTCAGCTGTGAGAGACGACACGTTAGAACACACAACCTGTCTTCTCACACACACACATGGACTCACACACTGTTATTTCCTTTGTTCCCGCTGTTCCGCACACATGGGCGCAAACACATTCAATAAGCCCTCTGGGGACACCTGCGTGTGTGTGAGAGAGTGTGTGAGAGAGTGGATGTATCACAGTTTGCTGCATTATTGATTGACCAAATCCCCAGGGCATGTGATACAGACTGGCCATGTTGATTTTCCACTTCTCACACACACTCACTTTGGCCGCTGGAGTCACTCACACAGAGGTTCAAGTTTACAGGAAGTTTGTCTATGTGTGTGAAAGATACACAAAGAAAGAGGAAACATTTACAATCCCGTAAAACTGATGCACACACACACACGGACGCAGAGAGTCACGGTGCTCTTCAGAGTCATTAGAATCCATCGGGAGCTGACTCCAGTCCTGTGGGTCTGCACTGACTCTGCAGGAGTGTCTAACATCCATATCAAGTCACCGTGTCTGCTCTGCTCACCATCAGGTCACAGAAGTCATCTGCACATACTGAAAGTTATCCACTTCCTGCCGGAGTCATGTGGAGTTCACTCAGGTCCTTTTTATAATTCATTTGGCTCACATCGAGCGCTTCAAAGGGACATCAAACTCATTTTCATGTCAGAATCGTACGAGGTTAAGTGGAGCTATATTGGGTTATATTGATTTCAGCGGAGTCATTTCAGGAAGGGGGTAAAACCTGATATGGTACCAGGATATCAATGAAACCAAGAGGATGCTTTCAGGGTGATACATTATGGTCAACTCACACCAATGTGCGGGTCATTTGTCTGCACAAAGGTCAGATCTGCTGCTGTTGTACCTGAAGGTGGAAAATGCACTGAAACTTAAAGTGCAGCAGTTTCCACTGATTTAATAAGATGGATCACAGTTAAAGATTATCGCCCTTCAAATTTGCACCTTCAGTGATTCACAACAGATGTTAATGGTGGAAGTGTGGCAATTTGCTGCCATGAGTTAGGTTGAAAATGACAAATTTATTGACCATGAAGTGCTTTCAAATGGAATATAAAATTATCACCTGTCCTTAAAAAGCTCTGCTATAGATTTTTTTTTTTTTCAGTTTTATTTTTCCATCAAAGAACACATGCACATGTAAAATCAGCCTTAAATACAAAAATCAAAAGTTGGTAGAAAAAAGTCAAACCAGCTGTGAGGGGTTTCTGGAAAGCTAATGTTCATACTAGTAATAAAGACTTTGCTTCCCATAAGCCTTTGCTCCCCACTGTTGTGATGAACAAAGGCATGTGTTTGTTTCAGTCTGGAAAGCATTATCCTTTTTAACTCTGATTTTGTTTGCTCAAGGTAACTTTATACCAGATACAATGTGATGCAGTAATGTTTTTATTAAAAGTTACATAGTGCTGTTGTTTGAAATGTGACAACAATTGTTGGAAAATAAGGCTTTGTAAGGTTTCAGTATAACCATGAGACATTCTCTAAATATTAGCTCTTCGTTTGGATCAAACTGACACTTAGAAAACCAAAGGCTATTAACGTTTAAACAGTCTGTGTTGCTAGCAAACTTTGTGAATTAAGTTTGTACTGTAGTTTAGTAGCCAGAGTCAGTGCTACTCACAGCCTCGTGCTCACATGCTACACTTCGCATAACATTAGTGAATCCTGATTTTGTCCTGCCAGTGCTCATCTACCAATTAGAGTAAACGCAACCTGGCTCTTCATTTTATCTACAGACTCTCAGGTTTGAACGGACAGTATAACTGCTGGGTTGGAAATAGCAGTTTGGCATTTAAAAAAAAAAACAACAACCCTATTGTAGCGCTGATAATCTTATTATAAATTGTAGATTATGATCAGTCATATATCTAGAGATGAGACGTTTTAAGATCACTTTGAAAGTCCTCACTGTCCCTTTTACTTGGAATCATGAAATTCATCAGACTCTTTACCCAACTACTAAAGACAAAAAAATAAAGGGATTGATTATTACCTTGCCCAGGGTTTAGCTCAAGTAGTACACAGAAGACCTAGAAAGCGAAAAAAAAGAAAGAAAAAGGTGATTATTGTTTTGTTTTTGTTTTTTCCAGTCCAATAAATACAAAGGAGAAACCACTAAAAACGCCACCGAATATGCCACTGAGGGCACTGTCGTACTGGCCACTGACTGAAGGGGTGCCATGCTTCCCATTCCATCTATGAGCCCACCCCCCCTTGTTCATGCTGGGCTGTAAAACCTTAAGTACAAACAAGTTTGTCATCATTTGTTTTATTTTGAAAGTCACAGGGTGTTTTTTGTAGTTTCCCTGCACAGCTTTCTGTCCTGTTTGATCTGCTTTTTGTAAAATGATAGGTCACAACTCAAGCAGGTGGAAAAAAAAAAAAAAAAAGTTGTGTATCTGCTGGGACCTGCCGGAGCAGGGATGGAACTGGATCGCAATAGAATGGAGCCAATGTGAGTTTGCACATTGACTTGAATAGAAACATGAGATGCATCTGGTGGATTTTGGCCTTGAGGATTCCCTAACAAGTTCATGGCATTTGGGGAGTAGGTCCCAAACCCCAAGGTCTACCCAATTAGCCACGGTAGGGCTGGCCAATCAGAGGGAAGGGGGTTGTGGAGCCTTAAAGAGACAGCATCTACAAAATCAAAAGTTCATTTTTTCATTAACTGTAAATATTGTAAAGCAGGTACTCCATGGGGGCACCAGAGAGTCAGAAAAAATACATTTAAAAAACACAATAGCCCCTCTTTAAGATAAAATAGAGGGAGTAAAAATATTTCCGACTTGAAATACATAAATATTTATATCTTTCACAAATATTTTAAATTCAACTGTCTGGAAACATGTCTCAGGGATTGTCAGGCCAACAACATTGAAGACACCTGCATTTCTGGAAGTGACAGCAAGCACAGGTTAATAATACAGCAACACTCCTTCAGCTGCCTCTTTGTTAGAAACACAAGAAGAGCAGTGAAGCATGTGCTTACAGTGCAGACAAACAAAGTCATGTTGTTTTAATGAAGAAGTCACTCAGAAATAATTGGGCAGCCACGCTCTGATTTCATGCTGAACACGGTACGAGTAGTTTTCCACCAAACAGCAGGACAGAATTACAGGAGCTGCTTACTTGGCTGATAAGTTGGACGTGTGTGGGTCATTTGCAGTACGCTTACATAAAACTAATCCTCTGCTCATAAGGAGGGAAAAACTCACTTTCCTCTCTTTTAATTACAAATAAATGTTTGTGTTTCTTATCCAAGGAAGGTTTGCCTTTCTTTAAGCCTTAAGGATTACAACTTCCGTGCTGTTATCTTGTCACTTAATTGATCAGGAGACAGGATGCGTCACACTGTCTGATTTAGCTCAGTGAGAGATGATGCACAATCAGTCTCATCATATGTTCACTTTGTAGTAATGCTTCACAGCAGCTTGATGCAAAAAATAAACAAACCTGTGCATGAAAGCTGTAAAAAGATGAGATAAAGAGCTCAGTTGATTATAAAAGGGATGGAAAAATATAAGGAGAGAATGAACTCAAAGACAAGCAGCACCTCAGTGCCTGAATTAGAAACTATCCAGCGGTTTTACAGAATAAAGAAGACCTTATTTTCTCACCTTTGCTTTTAATACCTGTGGCCTGAAGAGAGCTTGGAATAAAATTGTCTGACGAGTTTCTATGTTTGGGTAAAACTCGTCCTAAATCAGACTCATTTTTAAGCTTTTTGTCTTCACACTTTGCAGATAAACCCACATAAATCAAAATGTCTCTAACTAAGGCTTTCATCCATATACACCTCAAACATCTCCCCGGTGTGGATGATTTCATACCTTTTACCATCATGGATCTGTACTTTGCGCTGAACTATTTCCTTGATGTCCAATCTCAGCTGCATATATATATATATATATATATATATATATATATATATAGTTGTGCTGATAAGTTTACATACCCTGGCAGAATTTATGATTTCTTGGCCTTTTTTTCAGAATACATGAATGATTAAACCAACATCAATTTGATCTATTGCCCTCTTCAACATCAATGACAGCTTAAAGTCTTTTGTGGTCGTTGTGGATGAGGGTCTTTATTTTCTCAGATAGTACAACTACCCATTCTTCTTGGCAAAAATCCCCCAGTTCCTGTAAATTCTTGGGCTGTCTTGCATGAACTGCAGGTTTGAGATCTCCTTGGAGTGGCTCAATGATAGTGAGGTCAGGAGACTGAGATGGCCACTCCAGAACCTTCACTTCATTCTGCTGTAGCCAATTCCAGGTCCGTTTGGCCTTGTGTTTTGGGTCATTGTCATGTTGGATCTTCCATGTATGTCTCATATGCAGCTTCCAAGCCAATGTGTGCAAATTTTCCTCCAGTATTGTCTAAAAAACATGCTGCATTCATCCTTCCATCAGTATTTACCAAGTTTCCTGAGCCTTTGTAGCTCACACATCCCCGAAACATCAGTGATCCACCTCCATGTTTCACAGTAGGAATGGTGGACCTTTCATCATAGGCCTTGTTGACTCCTCTCCAAATGTGACATTTATGGTTGTGGCCAAAAGTTCAATTTTGGTCTCATCACTCCAAATAATTTTGTTCCAGAAGTTTTGAGGCTTGTCTCTGTGCTGTTTGGCATATTGTAAGTGAGATACTTAATGGCATTTGTGGAGAAATGGCTTCCTTCTGGCAACTTGACGATGAAGCTCGTTTTTTCCCCAAGTGCCTCCTTGTGGTACATTTTGGAACAGCCGGACCACATTTTCTTCAGTGAGTCCTGTATTTCAGTTAAAGTAATTTGTAGGTTTTTCTTTGCATCCTGAAAATTTTTTCTGCCAGTTGTAGCTGAATTTCTTTTTGTCTACCTGAATGTGGTTTGGTTCTTTTAAAAATTAGAGTTTGAACACTGCTCATTGGCATCCTCAATTCCTTTGATGTAATTTTATGTCACTTTCCAGTCTTAAATGGTTTAATTACCTTGTAGTGCAGATAGTTTGACAATTCTTTTGCTTTCCCCATGACTCAGAATCCAGAAAAAAAAATCTATGCAGCACTGGATGAAAGATACAAACATCTGTTGAGAGCTCAGAAACTCACTGACCTCTTATACACACACACTGATTACAAGCAAACAGGTCACAGGTGAGGATGGTTAGTCACTCAAGCCCATTTGTGTAAACTTGTGTTCATGTTATCAGGCCAAAATCACCAGGGTATGTAAACTTTTGATCAAGGTAATTTTGGAAGTTTCTGTTATCATTATGATTTAAAAAGAGTAAACACAGTTGTTTGTTATACATGGCTTCAACCAATCAGCAACCATTAGTGAAAGAAAATATTTTGTGTTACCATTCATAATCTCTGAAAAAAGGCCAAGAAATCATAAATTCTGCCAGGGTATGAAAACTTACAAGCACAACTGTGTATCACACAAAGCTCGTAAAAAACATGGCAACTGACAAAGGGAAACAAAAGAGGATGGAGGAATAAACAGAGGACGAGAAGGTGCTATCCACGTTGGCTTAAAGTATCTCCCTGTAAACAGACTCACAAACTTTCTTTTTCACCTCAAAGAGATGGAGAAAGACTCTGTTGGTGTTAAATAAACAAATTTTAAAAAGGTGTTGTGACTAATGGTCAGATTTGAAAGAAGAAACTCACTCATTATCTGTTCAGGTCCATTAGTAGATACTGTATGAAACTCAGCAGCTTGATATGAAATCACCTCCTCCACTTGAAACAATCCCTGTTCATCTAAAACACTCGTTGTCGAGGCAGCGCAAGTAAATTGAAGAGACATTTCTGCATCCTGCTTCATTAATTAGTACACATTAGAGTCTTCAGTTAGGCAAACTGCAGAGGGGTTACACTGAGTGCAGACACACACTGAAAGAAATAATGCTTCAGTTTTGTGAAATCATCCATAAGAGCACACAGTAAATTAGTGTAAGTAATTCTGTTGCACATTTGGATATTTGGGATGTTTCTGCTTTATTAGTGAGTGTTCGGGTTATAAAAGGACACTAATGTTTTATTTGTTAGTTCTCTTTAAAATAAGACTTTGATTTATTTTCTGAGGACAGCAGCAGCTGAAGTTGCTGTGTGAGTTTACGCCTTCGCATCTCATTCAAACAAGTGAAAGTAAAAGTTAAGAGTGTTATGTTTTACAGCAGACTATAACCTCAGCTTACCTCCGTTTACCTGGACACTTCTGCTAACAAAGTATCAGCTCCTCAGCAAAGTGCAGCCGAGCAGGGTTTATTACTGCAGCACCACAGAGGGAAATAACAGAGCTGAAACTGATCTTAGAGGAGCGCACCAACTGCTAATTAAAAAGTCACATGCAAAGACAGATACAAACTTCTTTGGAGTGAGAGCAGGCCTTATCTCTGTAGCTCTCTCAGTTTCAAACTTATGTGCACAAACAACATTGGTGCAGATGGAGCCAAGGTATGGGCATAAGTGACAGGAACAAAACAAAAAAAATTGAATAAAATTTTCTATAACTCTTCAGAGATCCACAGGTCAGTAGAATCCACAGATTATCAGATTCTTGGAGTAAACATTTGAGAATTTGGAAAGTCCATTGACACTCAAGGTGGAGTTACATTTTCTGTAACTGTATCTACTTCTGCTAATCTGCTACAGAGCTCATGGGAGCTTCTATTGGTCGGGAAAACTGTCAATCGTGTTGTCACATCAGCTTTTAATTAAATGAAATAAGTAATCCAGATTTAATTTATGAGACAAATGAGCATTTGAAAATGGATCAGCACCTTATACATTATATATTTGTCTATATGAGTATACATGTGTATGGGTATATATGTATGTGACTATATAGATGTATATGTATGGGCATATGAATATGTAATATTTATATCAAGTGAAAGGGGTGAGGGTTTATAAGCTATGCTTCTACTCACTCATTTTTCAAATAAGTTATTTCTTTCATTACTTTTCTCTATTTGATGTCAAAGTATTTTTTGGCTTCCTAAAACTTTCATTCTTATATCATTTTGTAAAAATTTCATTTCATTTTTTTTCCGAATATGCAAATTGTACAGGACTTCCTGAAGATGAAAATGAATTTTTTTTTTGAAAGCTAAACAATATTTCAATATAAAATAAAGTGAAATAGTGAAAGAAATGACTTATTCGAAAAAGGAGTAAGGAGAATCATAGCTTATTATCTCTCACCCCTTTCCTACATATAAATAGTATGTGTATTATGTGTCCATATATATATGTACAAAATTGTGTAGTAGTAGTTATTAGGAAGCCCTGTACAATTGAAATTAAAAACTTTGAGAAAAAAAATATCACAGCCAAAACTATGCAATTGACCCGTATTTGAGTTTCATTTGTCAACAGATGTTCCCTTTGGAATAAAAGCAGAGGCAGTGTTTGATATCTAATATTTTGAACATGATCCATTTTTTGAAATGACTTCAATAAAGTCCCTGCAGTGTGTAAACAGCATATAAAATTCAGTCAAGGTATTTCAGGTGTTAAGGTTTTGGACATGATACAGGATTCTAGGCATCCTGATAAAAATGGCACTCATGTAACTCGGGAGCCTGAAATCTGATTTACATGCCATTTGATGTAAGTTGATATGAGCCAATTAAAGAGAGAGAGAAAAAAAAACATGCAGTTTGTTGCAGTTCATTCTGTGAATGTATTAAACCAATGGTACAAAAAAAAAGGAGAAGTAGAGCCACAACAATGCAAAACCAATTAGCCTCATACAAAGTAAAGTCACTTCATATATTTGAATTAAGTTACGATTTAAGTTTATGCGAATAAGATTTAACTCATTGGCTGCCTGCCGTTTTCAAAGCAGAGTCCCATACTGCCAGCCTTTGTCTCTGTGTCATCTCCTCTCATGATCTTTGCTGATCTCTCATCCAAAGGGAGCACCCTACGGGGATCAATACATCAGCACTCCAGATTATGAACCTGGTACAAGCTCCATCAGACAGTCCCCCAGCCCACCCTGTTGAAAAAGGTAAGATTCTCTAAGGAGGGGGTGTACTCTTTGTTTTTGAGTGTGATACTGTCCCTGTGGTACCCTTAAGAATCCCTATTGTTCTCAATCTGGTGTTCTAGAAAATGTTTATTTCAACTTCTGTCTAAAACACTCCATGTTGGCTGCTGTCTCTTTAAGGCTCACAGCTCCACAAACCCCACTCCCCTCTGATTGGCCAGTATTCTAAAGGCCTCCTGTAGGAGGCAGAGTCATGGGCAGACCTTGGTGTTTGAGGCCCACGCACCAACCCCGATGGTAATGAACCATCTATGTTTGCAAGATAGAAATACATGGCAAACGATTCAACAAACTGTGATGAATATACAATTTGTTTCTGTCAATAAGACACTGTGTGACACCCATAGGCCATGTTTTTCTTTCACTGTGAGTCAAACCTGTCCAAACACAAACCATATAACCCTGTAATAAGCCAAGTTTGTCAACAAATGCAGTGTTCTTCCTGTTACTCATCTGTCACAGGTGTGCTGTGGGTACAAATTGCCTCTATGTATCTCTCATTTCAGTGATGGTTTTTCATACAATGTATGTCATCAACAAAGCCACAACCACCTACGTACCAGGGTGAAGTGTCAGTGCTGCCCTGCCAGCTGTCAAAAACCTGGCTCACACCTCAAAAGCCGGTCACAGCATCCAGCTCAAATTATATTTTCCTCCAGGGGACTGTCAGAGTTTAAAATCAGTTCAGCAGATCATAGATTATAGATTACAGGGCTGACTCATTCAGGGCTTGGTATGGAAATCCTGTCTTATTCAGCAGGATTTGGGGTTCCAGTTAATGTGCAGAGTCAATGTGAAATCACTGATTTTTCTTATGTTCAGTTTATATTTAGGGGAGAAAGTAACAGGTCATCAAAGGTTCACGTTACATTATTGAGTTATTCAGAGTTTTGTATTCGAAGGAAACAAAACATGAACAGTCTATCGGTGAAGAGTCCATTAAAATGCAAGAAGCCCTGCAGACTGATCTTCACTTTCCACAGTGCGGTAGCTACGCTTGAGCTCCCGCTGCACGCAGAGGTAGAGGAAGGCAGAGTGGATGTGACAGATCATGGAGCAGGAAGTCAAACCGTGCTTTCCCATCTGGAACCTCAAATCCTTCATTCACCATTTAATACACGCTCATTAAGAAACCCGCATACACACATACACACACATGCACACACAAGCTCAGGGGGCCAGGTACAGGTGCAACACGAAAGGGCTGCATTTAACACACACACACACACACACACACACACACACACACATATGCAGTGACTCATTAATGCTAAAATATACTCAGCACATTCTGTGGTAATGGAACAAGATGGAGAACTAACAGCGTTTCCTCTCCACTCACTGAATGATAAATGACAGAGTGAGTCGAACACTGTGGGATGATGAATGAGGGAAAATTGCAGGTGAGGTTATATCACAGAAATAAAGCATGTGTGAGAGACTAAAATAACAGCTGTACAACAGAGTATTAACTTGATTGGTGTTCAAGTGTCAGCGCTCATCAACTTTAATTGCTCTACAGTAACAAAGGGGTTTGTTGCTTAGATTCACAAACTTTTGGTGGTTTATTTGGTTAGTTGTGGCAAGAAGCCCAAAGTGCAGAATGGTATAAATCTCAATTTAACACCTTAACAACTTCACACTTTCTCTACTTACAACTTAAGAAGCAGCAAATTTATAACTAAATAGTCAAAGTGGAAGCAACCTTTAGTTTAGCTTTGATAAACATTATAATAAACATTTATTATCACTTACTTGTTCATATTTTGTTTACATTTACATTTTCATGTAATTTCTTAAATATATAGTCATGTTTTATAACTTCATATTCAGGAACCAGGTGTTTTATCTCATATATAAAACTTTAAATATACATTTTAGTTCAACTCAGTGTTCTTTGACTTTTAAAGGTTGACATGCTTTTTCCTTGAGAATATTATGATTATGTATGACTGTGATATATTATGGATATATCTTATCGTATCTATTCTACAACTATAGTTATAATGGTCAGTTAAAAAGGCTTTGTATAGTTTCCCATTGTAATGATTTATTGTATTGTACAGTATGGTACAGTGGATAATTACATAAAATTGTACAGTAACAAGCATATTGTGTTGTATTGTATAATATATTAAGATATGCCACCAAAAAAAAAAAAAAGTCACAGTCTTTAATGCTATTACGGCATTTGCAGTGGTATTGTTTTTATAAGCTTTTGCAATGTCACAACATTTATCTCTATCCAGTGTTGCATTATTTTTTTCACAGAGATCTTGTATTGATGGTGGTAGAGTCTGACCACTGCACAACGTTTTTTTTTACATAACATCCCAAATATTGTCAATGGGGTTAAGGTCTGGACTCTGTGGTTGATAATCCATGTGTGAAAAAGATGTCTCATGCTCCCTGAACCACTCTTTAACAACATCTTTAGAGGTTATCTTGTTATTTTGAGATAATGATGATATATCACTACTTGTGCTTGTACTTGTTTTTAAAATTCCAATACTGCTGGTACACAGAAGATGAACTTTCTTTGTTTTCCAAAGGTAGAGAAATATTAATTCCATGATGGTCATTTTTGAACAAAGGGCTTTTGAAGAACAAAGGTGCCAATGAGAGTTTAAAATAGTGGCAGATTTTGTCACTAAAGCTGAGCTGTTTGAGAAAATGGTGTGAAAGCCACCGTGAGGTGTGAACCACTGTTATTAGAGGTGGCTGAGGAGAGGACAGAACTTGTAACAAAGGTGTCCTTCAAATACTGTGTCTTTGTTTTACCACTTTTCCTCTTCACATAGAAAAACTGAGCAGAGGAGATGAAAATGAAACTGAATTTGCTACAAGACTAGACGGTACAAACTGGTGACTGTGGACCCCCCAGGACCTTCAAACACTGAAAAGTTAGGTTACTTGATGGACCAGGTAGGGACATTTTACTCGCTCTTAGGTAAAGTAAAACATTTATTTATTATCTTGACATCCTAAGAAAAGTTCTATTTCATCAAAGGAAAGACCCTTCACTTGTTTGTCTAATGTTTGTTCAGGGATATTTTGGATAAAGAGTTAAGATAAACAAATATTTTTATCACAACCCTTACACTCTAAGTCAAGTTATTTTTATTTTTTTTAATCCATTGTACATGTACAGTCAAGGACGAAAGTATTGGCACCCCTGGAATATTTTCAGAAAATACACCATTTCTCCCAGAAAGTGTTGCAAGTACAAATGTTTTTGGTTCGAAATTTTAGGAATATCGCTTTTATTTTGCAAAAAAACTGTAATTGAAACCCAACTATTGTCATGGGGGTGGATGCGAAAAATCAATTCAGTCCAATCCAACCTAGTCCTTATCAAGTAGCCAGGAATTAGCATTTAGAAATAAACTATTTCAGCACTGATAGTCTCATTCTAAATTGGGGATGATGATCAAGCAAATATCTAGAGATGAGACTTATCTAAAATCACTCAGAAAGTCCTCGCAGAGACTTTGAAGCGGCAGCAGCCAAAGTGAAACGTTAAGATAGAGGCTGAAAAAAAATTTTTCTAAAACATCTGTGACAAATTTATTAAGTGTCAGTGGAAATTCTTAGCCACAAACATGAACAGTACAACTGTACACATATCAAAGAAATCTCTGTGATGTTTGTTACTAAATGACCCCTCAGTGAATGGTGACAGCCCCCCCTTTGTGACACCGACCATAAGCGGCTCTGAACCTGTACAGTGGAGGTGATACAGTTGTGTTTCATATCTGGAAGAGTTGCTGCTTTGGGCTAAAACAGATGCAAAAATATATTTCTAGAAAGCAACGTGCAGTCTGGCAGCAGATGAAACACTGATTGCCTCTGGGGAATAAAGGGAAATGAAAGAAGGAGGGAAAGTGGGGCAGGGGATTGGAAAAGAAAACATTGCATTAATCAGCTGGCAGTGGTTTTGGACCAGCAAGCTATGGACCACAATGAAACTTTGAATCAGTTGAGGAAGTGGGTTCATTCCAGCTGTCCTACTTTCAGTGCAGACAGAAAAACCTGGGAAAACTGCTTCTTACACATGTAGAGTATAACAACCTATCCTCAATTTTCTATTTCCTGGAAATCAACTTCGTTCAAATAGCCTGCTGGAATATATCTCTGAATTTCATGAAGGTTTTATTTTTGGAAACAGAAAAAATGACAACGATGGAAATGTAGTGATCAGGTTTGGCAATGAGGGAACTGGTTCCAACTTGGTGTCTCCCAACATTCAGGAAAGAAGAAACAAAGGGAGGAAAGAAACATTTATTCCCATACCCTCCCTTATACAGTCATGGACGAACGTATTGGCACCCCTGGAATATTTTCAGAAAATACACCATTTCTCCCAGAAACTGTTACAATTACAGGCTTGAAAATAATTGAGAGAAAAGTCTCTGTCTCCTCCTCCGTCCAAACGTAGCGCGCCATGTTTACTCACAGAGAAGTGATCATGTGACCAGCTACGTCACGTCCTGTGACGTATAATTGCGGAAAAAGTGTCTCCATTGCGCTTTTGCGATATATTTGAATGTCGAAACGTCTGAAAAACCACCTCATGAAAGCGTAAAAACTTTTTAGCGATATTTTAGTGCTTTTTCGAAATTCAGGTGTTTCCATTACCACTTTTTTGTTGCGCTATTTAAATTTTTGTCATGCCAGCTGCTGGAGTTTAGCAGTGAGAAGAGAAATCTGAGTTTGTCTCAGCTGAAAATGATTTCTGTGATTTATTTAGTGGCAATATTGGAAACAAGAGCCGGGCTATCTAACAGAAAAAGGAACAGAAGAGTAGAATAATGATAAACAGGAGAGTGATAGAGCACAGGCTGAAGGCCAAAACAAGGGCTACGCTTTTTGTGTTAATTCCAACCCACATGCAGCAGTTATTCTGCAGTGATCTTTTCAAACCTGAGAGTCAATCAATCAACAAAATGAAGAACTACGCTGCGTTTGCTCTGCTTGGTGAGGTTGGAGTTGGTAGATGAGCACTGGTAGGACATAAACAGGATTCACTAACGTTACGTGTTACACACTACGCTCAACACAATACCACTTTGTATTTAATCCAGTAAAAAGTTTTCATGAGCAAAGAAAAGTAGTGTTGAAGGGGAGATTAGCTCTTTATTCATTTTTTCAAGACAAACACGTCTCGGGAAAAATCCTACGTCCTACTGTCAACAACACTATTGTTGGGTGGCATATTTTAATTACCACATCAGGGCTGATAGGATTTGAACTTTGATACGGTAGTAGATAAAACTAGATGACAATACCTATTTAAAAACTCCAGTAACAAAAAAACAATACACTCTGGTGGTGGCTCTGTGATTCATAAGAGCAACCAAAACAAGAATCATAACAAAGAAAGGGCTCATGCTTGGGATTAAGGATAACAGTAAAGGGCTGAGGTAAAAACCTGAGAATTCTCTGGGTACTAAATAATGCTGTGATTAGTGGAAACTGAGAATGTGATGAAAGTCTAGTATGCCAACTCAGGTGGACCCAAATTATTCAGGCCATGCTGAAACATTCGAGCCTCATGAATGGTTAGCACAGCATGATAATTGTTTTATTTGTGACTAGACTCTCTCTTGTCTTTTATTTGGGGTTTTTTTTTGGATCCAAGCATCAGTGCAGACAAAGAAGTTAGTGTTCTTCACTCGCTGAACATGATTTCAAACATATTGCTACCTCAGCTCAAACCAAATTACAAAAGCTGGACTGGTAAAAGGAAATACAACAAATGTTGTTAAGCGCCTTTGTAGCCTTAGAGAAAATAAATCTACAACAACAAGAGTGAAATGTGTTCCTCCTTTCCTGTTGGGTCTGATAGAAAACACAGACTCCAGAGAGAAAAGAATCAGAGGAGCAGAACAACAGAGAGATGGAAACAAAGAGATTGATTTGAAACTTGAATCAGAGTGGAGATGCCTCTCATGTTAATCCTATTACACACTGCAACCTGTGGTCAGATCAAACACACACTGGATCAGACTGCTTTTCAGGATTCAAAGCAGGGATTTCAGCCATGTTCAGAATAGTTAACTGCATGGCAATTACTGCATTTCAATACATGTTGGGACAGAACAAACATACAAATGAAAGAGAGAAAAAAATAACACATTCACACGAAACTATGTGAATTATTGAAATTTTGGATGCCTTACAATCCTGAATGGCACAAGGTATCTGCTAATTTTCAAACTGCTTCATATTCATTTGTTGTAGAAATCTCTGAATCTGTTTGTAAACTGTGCTTCCTTGTAAAATTATTATAAGATCCTTAAGAGATCATGGGATCTTTACAAGACTTTCTGAAATGATGAGGTCATTACACAAAGGTCTCTTAACTAGTTTCTTACACGTTGAAGGTAGGGACATCAATCACCAAGGTCTGCCCATAATTCCAGAAGGCTAGCCAATCAGAAGAAAGGGGGTTAGTGGAGCCAAGAGCCTTAAAGTAGCTGTGAGGACTTTGTGGAAAAGCTAGTTTTAACGCTAGGTAAGACTTCCCCTGAGCCCTTGCTCCCCTCAAACGAGCCACGAGTGACCATAAAGATGATAACAGCAGCAGACGACCCTGTTGCAGCGCTTGGCGGGGGGTGGAACAAAATATTAGCTTAGGGCTTGTTCCATGGGATGCACTTGTTGAGCTCTCTGTGCAGCAATAAATGATGAAAGATTTTATAATTGGCTTTCACGTTTATTAAGGTACAGCACAGGCCAAAAGTTTTGACACACCTTCTGATTCAATGATTTTTCTTTATTTTCATGACTACATTGTAGATTCTCACTGAAGGCATCAAAACTATGAATGAACATATGTGGAGTTATGTACTTAAAAAAAAGGTGAAATAACTGAAAACATGTCTTATATTCTAGTTTCTTTAAAATAACCACCCTTTACTCTGATTACTGCTTTGTTCACTCTTGGCATTCTTCAAGAGGTCGTCACCTGAAATGGTTTTCTCTTCACAGCTGTGCCTTATCAGGGCTAATTAGTGGAATTTCTGCCTTTATCAATGGGATTGGGACCATCAGTTGTGTTGTGCAGAAGTCAGGTGAATACACAGCCAACAGCCCTATTAGACAACTGTTAAAATTCATATTATGGCCAGAATCAATCAGCTAACTAAAGAAAACAAGGGGCCATCATTACTGTAAGAAATGAAGTCAGTCAGTCCAGTAAATAGTCATAAAAACAAAGAAAATGCAAATTGAATGAGAAGGTGTGTCCAAACTTTTGGCCTGTACTGTAGCTGTCCATTCTTGTGCCCATTCAGCTACCTTCAAGCCAGGTTCGTTCACACTCTCTCATCAGATAAGCTACTCTGTTTAGAACTTCTGAGTCACAATGATCGGACAAATGAAACAACAAAATCAAAATCAGCCCATCACCCATAATTCAGCTTGTCTCTATCTGACCTATACTAACAAGCCAAATCTTGAAAAAAAAAAAGTCTGTATTTGTTTTCATTTCAAAAAGGAAAACAAAACAATTTTCAATGTTTAGTTTTATGATTCATGACCCACAGATTTCAAACTACATTATTTTTCTGCTTTTACAACACAAATATTTTCTTTTAATACAAACACAACCACTTGAAATCTCTGATCTGCCTCTCCAAACTAATTCCAGTGTCTTCATGCAGTGAGCAGGCGGATGAGTGAGCTCAGAGCCTTTTTTAAATATGTTTTCTTCCATTTTTGTTTGGTTCAGTATCAGACTGGGAAGAAGAAAACCCCCTGATGAACCCACTCAGTCAACAAAGTGTCTCCTGTTTGTTTCTCCTTCTCTGTGTGACATCAATCCAAAGCAAAACTTTGTTGAACAGTTTTCTGCACTTTATCTTAATATCTATGCTTCAGTCAAAGAGAGATGGACGACACACCAGCAGCTTCAACTGGTCTCATTGCTGCTTTAAATCATTGTGAACCAATGCTCTGACAAGGCACCTGGAAGATCCCTCAATTCTTTCAAAGGGCAAAAGCAAACTTTGATACGCAAGTTTAATTCTTTCAGACTGCAATGAAACTGACATTTCCAAAGGCCTTGGGTATCATGAGTCCAGTATGTTTTTTTGAAATGGATTTGAAGAATACTGAAAAAGATCAATCTGGGGAGAAGTAAATTGAACTTAATTTAATCCCTGAAATCAACAATAAAATTTCAACTTAATGTCTTGACACATATATATATGGTATTGAAGTAAAAAAAAATTGTTCAAAATACAAGACTGTGTTATTTTTTCTCTGAACATGAATAATTTAAGTAATGTGAGGCAATATTTTTGAGTTCATCCACTCAACAAGAGATGATCTTGTTATCTTTACTGTTTCATTTGGTATTTCTGGAACCAGTAACTGAACTTAATTCCTTACCATACGTTGTTACCATGAGCGAGGAGGGCACACAGTGGACATGAGAGCCTGCTGTACATGGATGAATCACACAGGTGCTGCCTGTTCATACTTGTAACATCTACTTGAAAAAAATAAGTTTACTTTACTTCGATTTCATTGTTTTTTTCATGTAAAGACAAAAGAAGTGGTTTAGACAAAGAGCAATCTTGCTTCAGCAATGAAAATAAATTATGCAAAAAGATGTCTTCATTTTCTTTAATAGATCTACCAGAATTGTTTTATTAGTGAAGATGAAGAAAGTTAAAGAAAAGCAGCAAAGAAGGTGAAACAAACCTAAACTGGGGACTATAATAAGTCAGTGTATCTGACATTTACCCACAGCTCAAGCTCTATTTCTTTGATAAAATTTTCATCCACAATTTTGAACTTCTTTAACATTTAAGTTTGACAGCAACAAATAACCTGACCTGTTGTGTTCTCTGATGTACTGGTTTGGTAAAGATACATTGTGGCTCTAATGGTCCTGACTTTTCTACTGAACTTGTATCGTTGCATTTGAGTTTGATTGTTGTCGAAACCATCTTTGTTTAACTCATCTCAAGCAGGTAGACAGCTCCATCCTTTCTCTGACTCAAGTCTTGAATTGAACTCCCACTCTAAGCTGTGAGGCAGACAGAAAGTAAATAAAGATTGTCAAAGTTTTGATTGGTACCCTGGATCTGGTCCTGTGTGAGCCTGAGCTTGAATAATGCAGAGCAGAGTGGAAGAGGTGGTGGTTTGATTGACAACAACAAAAAATACTCTGCTTTACATTACAATCATATTGAAAAAAATAAAAATTACAATAAGATAATGAGAATTACAATAAGATAATGAGAAAGTAAAATTAAATAATTGTTTTTATAGCTTTTCTTCTCTGTGTCATGCACCATTGAGCAAAAATCTGAGCCCTGTTCTAATGAGTTTGGTTGATGACCAGTGTTGTTGCCGACCATCACCTGGGAGAGAGAAAGAGAGAGAGAGAGAGAATGACAGGGAGAGAGGGGTGAATGGTGTGTGTTTCTTCCTGCTGTGTGTTATCAAACAGGGTGTGTTCTATCAGGAGCAGCATTATTTCCTCTGGTTGTGTTTTATTGTTCATCCCTTTGACCTGATCTGAACGTGCCCCTGATTGACACACGGGAAACCCTGTAGAATCAAATCACTTTACAATGAGTTGCCTGACCTCTGCTACAGGCTCAAAACTCCTCCTCAAACTCTGCTGAGTTTATACCCAGAGTTTAAAGATCCGACTAAAGAGATCAGAGAAATGTTCTTATCTGCTCTAGGAGAGTTCAGCATTGACCGAAGACTCCGCCCTTCAACCTTTACTCTTAAAGGGACAGGGCAATGAAGTGGAGGCGTATTATGAAACATGGATGGCAGATGTCCAGAGCTAAAAATAAAGATCTAATTCCACCTACTGACTTTTACAGTACATGAAACATGAGTCAGTCTGACAGGAAAAACTTCATAGTCTCATAGGTGATGGGTACCTTTTACATTTGAACAGATACAGTACTGATTCCTGGTATCTGGGAATCGATACCAGTACACAACGGTACCTATTTTTGATACTTTTGGGTATGTTTATGTGGTTTTAAATATCAATTTATTTAACAACAAAATCTCAGAATATTTAAATTGAAAATATTTATTTGTCAATGTATAAACTTTAACAAATATATCAAAATAACATTCAACTGCTTGTACTGTAACATCACAGTTATCACAAATTGAAATACTTAACTAAAATTAGCTATAATTTAATAAATAAACAGTGTTTCTTTTTTTCTTAATAATGCACAAAACCCAACTCTATGTACTCCATACCCATGTCTGGCTGGAAAATCACCAACTTTTTCACTCCCTCACAGTCACAAGGAAGTGTTTAGGTTCTGAAATATATAACTTTTGATTTTATGTGAATCTGTACTTGGTACTACAGCCTGACCGATTATAGGGGCCGAAAATAGCCTGTCATCGATTAATCGACATCGGCCATTATGTAGCCAATGTATAAACATATTTATTTCTATGTGGAGATGGTGTTGTTCCTGCTCCTGTGTGTCTGTGTCAGGCTGCATGCTGCTCTCAGCCAATGATAAATGCTACTGTTAATTCGCACGTCAACCATTACTTGATATAAGACTATGTTTATACAGAGATGATCAAAACTGTAGACGCAAAAGTGCCGCAAAAGTTGCATATCGTCTTCAAGTTTTCTCCCTGTTTAGACAAACATCTTCAGGAGATGCAATAGTGGGTGAAGTTCGACGGCAGGCCGCTAGGTGGTGCTGTGATAAAATGCCGGCATACGCTTATATAAGAACGTGCAAGCGTAACATCAGCCATTTCTGTTCTGTTCCCCAGATGAACACATGCGTACGTGACGTCTTTTGCACTTTAGACAGGGGTGTAACCACCATCGTCTTCAAAACGCTTCACTCTGGAGGGAGTCTTGAGATTCTTGTGGATTCACTCCCTTTCGGTGCAGTCGTGGTGTAAACAAAAGGCTCTTTCGACAACATATTCTGTTGGATTTACCTGCAATCATCTCTGTGTAAATGGGGTCTAAGACTATAATGTGGCTTTCTAACCAAGCGGCAACCTCCGGTCTGAAAAAATGAGACAACACGGAAGTGCTAAAAAGCTGCTGTTCCTCTAGTGACCGCTAATGGCTGGCTCCAGAAGTGGACGGGAAAAAGGCCGTTTTCAGAGCTGAAATTTAAAGCCTGGTACAAACTCTGTCTCCCATCAGAATCGCTCATTTTGCTTACGGCTCACACTGTGAGGGGGGTGAATTTTTTTCTAACTCGGCCTTTTGGAAGATATTAAGATCTAGAGCTTACCCAATCAGAGCCACAGCTCAGATCACCTGACTGACGGGCGCCCAATAGCTGTGAGTTTGGGCACTCATCACTCGTCCCATTTCCAATATGGCCGCGCCCGTCGTTTAGCCTCAAAACGGAGCTGCAGTGACAGACGGGTGACGTCACAAAGACTACGTCCATGTTTTATACAGTCTATGGTTCTAACGTTGTGCAAGAGGCTTTTTTTTTTTTTTTTGCGAGATAAACAGAGACAAATGCTCCTGTCAATACACACGTCCAACTTTTTCTGATAAAAGACTATAATATGGTATTTTAATGTTGCTGTGTCATACCCAAAATCATATATTCGGTATTATAACAATTTGTGTTCATGTACAGTATCTATCCTGTGTATATCAATGTTCTTAATTTATGTATGAGCAGATATGTGGGATATCGGTCAATATATTGGATACCAACTGTCTTTTGCCCCCAATATTGGTATCGGCATCAGCCCCAAAAATCCCATATCGGTCAGGCTCTACTTGGTACTACTGATGGAATTTGGATGGTAGCCTATTATTTTAGTGCTCTGCTACCATTCAACATCTACACCATCAACATTTCAGTGACAGGTCGGAGTTGATCAGAGGGGTCAGAGGAATAGGCTTCAAGTAGAAAGCAGGTGATCCAGTGATTGGTTGATCAGGTTGTAAGTCATGAGTCTCAGTCAGAGTTGGTTTTCTCTGTGAACTCTTCCATCATATGGTCGATCTGTAAAGTTTTCAGCTTCTCTTTCATCCTGTGAAATCCTTCCACGAGCCTCTGACTCTGATCAGCTGACTGAGTGATGGAGTCTAAAACCTGCTTCTCCTGCTCTTTGGATGCAGTGAGTCTGAAGAGGCTCATGATGTTAGTGATCACGTCATAGATCAGCTCCAACACGGCACCGCTCACTTCTCCTGTCCTCCTCCTCAATCCCTGTTCACACACTCGTCTGTGCATCCTCTGAAACTCCTCCACCTCCTTCAGCGTGTGTTCGGCTTGAGCTACAGCTGACAGCTCCACCTTCTGAAACATCCTCTTCATTTCCTCCACGTCTTTTCTCAGAGGTTCCACGCTCTTCATCAGCTCTTCTCCCAGCTCTTTCACCTGACCTTCACTCTCCCTCTCTGTGAAAGATCGGAACAGGCCTGTAGCCAGCCTGAACCCAGCTGCTCCTCCAAACACTGCTGCTCCTGTTACCAGAGCTACCACGGCCAAGCTCGCGCCCACAGCTGGCTGAGCGGAAAGAAGAGCAACCACACAGAGAAGGAGTCCAACTCCTCCAGCTATAGGTTCAAGTCTGTGCTTTGTCCTCTCCTGTAGCTTCCTCACTCTGTCGGCCACTTTCTCAAACTCCACCACCATCTGTCTCATTCTTGGCTCGTGTTGATTGAAGGTTTGGATGAAGGAGGCGGCGTGTTTGATCAGACCGCTCAGTAACAGAGACAGATCAGGAGGCAGAGGTCGGCTTCTCCTACTCCTTCTTCTTCTAGGGCGTCTTTTACCTGGAGTTGGCTCCATGTCCTGGAAGTTTCCTACAAAGTCAAGGATCTGAAGCTCTCCTCTACAGTCTGATCAACACTTGACCTTCAGCAGAGGTCAGTGCGGTCTTTTCTCTGAGGACACATGAACACACACAAGAGGTCACATAGAATCCAGTCAGACTGACCAAGCTGCCTCTATGAGCAATATGTTCATGCTTTTAATTTGAAATATTTTTCCATGATAATCATCTTTAATTTTCAGTTTCCTGATGTTCAGGGTGTGTATAGTGAACAAGTGATGATTGTTGATCCAGTCTGACCCTACAAAGCCAAACCTATCATATTTGATACATGAGTTCAAAAGCCTCTTTCTCATCAAAATGATAAATAGTTTCCTTAAAAATATTTTTAACAACCTATTCTGCCAACTTGAGGATTGTCATATCACTACAGTTGACTGAAGTTGTATTTTGGCCCTTTTCAAAATGTCTGCTCTCATGAAATCATCCACTCACATATTTTCAGGAAAATCATTGCTTGATTTTCAAGGAGTTGCAGCAAGAGTAACATCGAAATAGTTACTTAAAAAAAAAAAAAAAAAGTGTTGTCTGCATGGAATAAGTGCATATTTACTAAAAAACTTTTATAAAAAAAGAATAAAATACTACGCAAAATTGCCCAGTGTGTCAAATGTGATACAAGAAATGTATCATGAATTAAATGATAAAGCAATATTTTTTGTGGATTATGTTAAAAGGGTTAATAAACATCTTGGTTCCACAAATTGACATTTTTGGACTATTTCTTGATAGGCCGCACTTAACAGGGTTAAGATGATGAAGCAGACACGTATCTTAAAGAGCTCATGGTTTTATAGTACAGGTGGGGCCTTTAGTTTTCGGGCTCCTCTTCTTTGGAATCATTTACTAGTTTTTGGGTCTGGTAGATAACACCCTCTCTTTTAGGAGTAGACTTTTAACTTTTCTTTTTAAGAAAGCTTATAGTTAGGGCTGGATCAGGTCTGAACCAGCTCTAAGTTATGCTGCTATAGGTTTAGACTGTTGGGGGAGGATGATGGACAAGGCTCATGTTTGACCTTTCTTCTCCATCTGTCAGTCTAACTGTTTATCTTAATGCACCATTATAATTTACCATGAATCCCTCTAGGAGTCTCTAAGTTTGTCTGGGAGGTTCTTCTGGATTGATGCTGGGAGCGACCTGCCAGATTCCAGCTGCTATGGCATTTACAGTCTCATTAGATTTTTCTCCGTGTCCCTCTATGTCTGTGTCCCGAGGTCTGTCAGTGTGTCTGTATTTTTCTCTGTATGTCTCTGTCTCTTTCTCTCTCTCTCCCCCAACACAGTCAAGACAGATGTCTGTCTAATATGAGTCTGGTTCTGTCCCAGGTTTCTGCGCGTTAAAGGGAAGTTTTTCCTTGCCACTGGAACTTGCTAAATGTTGCAAAGTGCTGTACTCATGGTGGATTAAGACCAGATAAGACATAAGAGGTCAAAGCCTTTTAACTTTTATTTATTTTTAATTTATTTATGTATTGTTTTTATTTATTTGTTTATTTTGGGGGGAGGGGTGTCCTTAGATAACATGTTAAATGATTAATTGTATGTTATGATTAACTAATTGATTTATACAGAAGTGCTAGAACCTGCAGTTACTTTAGCATCCACTAGAGGCTGTCTTCAAAAACAGCAGAAACCAAACACACACCCATCCAAAAAGCCAGTCTTTACAGCAGAATTTAACATGTTAACAGCCTGATTCAAAACCTGATTTTAGTCTGAATAGATTATTTCTCTTTCAACTGAACACATACACACTGAATAGGGAAGGGATTATTCCAACAACTTATGAAAGAAGTTATTAAACTGACCAGTTTTGTCCATTTAAGGATGTGGCAGTTAGAGTGACAGGTGGGCACATTGTAGCTGTTAGCCAGGAGTCTGGAGGATCCCCCCCCCCTCTTTACATCAACCTAATTCAAACAGCCCTAGGTTGAGTTCGGTATTTCCAATATGACCCGCCCTGAACCAAAACTCTTATCCAAGCAATCTCTCTCTCTCTGTCTCTTTCCCTCACACACACACATATGACTAACAGTGAGTCTTCATTGATCAGAGAAGAAATAAGACGACATCAGCCTGAGAGTTTATAGACTGATGATCTTCTTACCTGTACGAAACTGTGAGTACACCTAAAGAGAACAACACACCTGAAGAGAAGAAGACACCTGGACGAGTGAACACACTTGATCAGGGAGCAGTGTTGAATCAGGTTGATAATCTTTAACCACATTTATGATCCAGCTACTTTCTGACTCTGTTGGCAGCTCACCAGGCTGCACCTGCTGATCACATGACCAGCGAGCAGCCCGACCTTAGTAAACACACCACGCCCCCTCTTATCGGATTGTAATTCAATGATCAGTACTGCATGAAGTCCATGAGACAGCTGCTTCCTACTGGAGACAAGAAGTCAGGTATGAAACACCTGAAACTGAGCATGCTCAGTCTGCAGCCTGAGAGCTCTTCAGTCCTCTTTGCCCAATAAACTGGCAGCTCTGTAAGTACAGCTCAAAGGTCAGAGACATGAGTAGAGTGGTTGGTGCTGTAATAGGGTTTCTGGTTCAAATCCTGACTCTTACCTGCCTGCTGTGATAGACTCTGCCTCTGTTATAGCTCAGGAGATTTTCACGCCGTGACTGTGGATGTTATTGTGTCTTAAAGATTGAAAAATTTAGAGGGATTAAAAACAAGAATTAACTTCTCCTGATCGATGACATCATTCAGGAGGTCAAAGTTCACAGGAAGCAGAAGCAGAGGAGACTGATCAGAGAAGCGATGAGTCTGGAGAGGTGATATCAGTCACTGATTGGATGATGCAGTGACTCAGACTTCCCTGAAACTTCACATCACTGGAGTTAAATGACAGAAAAGACAGAGCTAAATACACTCAGACCTGAAACAGATCAAAAAGCTGGGATTATATGAGTGTTTGATATTAGTTTAAAGCACAAACTACTTAACAACTTTTGAGCTTTCATGCTGGGGTTATTTCTTTTCGCAGGTGGAGAGACATGACTATTTCTGCATCACTGAAAAAAAAAAAAAAATCATTTGCAGTGGCAGAAAGATTATGTGCCTGGTGATGTGATGGAGATCAGGATGAGATACTGGAGCCAGGTCCAGGTGGCACTGATAATGGGTGCAGACCTGTCAATACAGGCAGCAGCAGCCCCCAGCCCAGCCCCTGGTGTCAGATGTAAACAAGGATTTGTCAGAGATTCATCTTGACTAAAGTGTAAGCTGAGCAACGCAAGACTAGATTTTTATTTTCTGACACTGGATGGGTAGAAAAATGTTTGTTGAATACATGATATCACAGAAGTCAGTGCTGCTGCTCTTTTTCTATCACAACACGGTAAAACATAATGAAGATTTGAGGTTTTTACATGGCACACTTCTTTACAACTGAATCCTTTCGACTAGCATTTACACTTTCTACTTATTGTTTAAGTTCTTGTTTCAGAGTTAAAACTTTAAATACACTGATGTGAACAAAGCTAACGCCGGTCACTCACTAGGACCTGCTCTGTTCTCCTCTGGTTCTCCTCACAAGGACCATCATATGTACAGGAATATAGATTTTCTTGAATCTGAGCCATGTTTATTAATGTTTTACAGAGGCAGAATCAGCAGGACTTCCCCTCTCTGACATCACGCTTAAATGACAGTTTTTAATGTGTTGTACACTCTAACGCACTAAAACATCTCCAGGAGACTCTGTGGTTCACTGACTTTGTTCAAAATATTATTTTGAAATGATTGTTCTTTGATTTCCTCAACTGTTGTCTTTAACTTGCAATATGCTCTTCAAGAGTTTTACGACACAGCCATAGATGTAGGGGTGATAAACAGGAACAAAACTTCCTGCAAGTGTCACATAAGGACCAATCCTGATCCAAATATAACCATCTATCCTGTTTGACTCTTACTGTGGATGGTTTGACCTGACTCTAGAATCGATAGCTCATCCTTGAGTGCTCAGATGTTGTCTGTTTATTTTTGCATGTGAATTTGAGCTGTCAAATTTACACATCTTGAAAAAAAAAAAGAAAAAAAAAACAAAAACCTTGTAATCTCGTTATATTGAATATTTTTTAGTGTGGGTTTGGGTTATGAATATTTGAGCAGTGTAAATCAAAAGAACAAAAAAATCGAGTAGCAAAAATTCGGTGTGTAAATTTTCAATGACAAAAATTCAAGGGCTTTTGAAATTCCAAAGCTGATGGCAGGGATTGTCTTCCTTATGAAATCTAACAGCAAAACCAGCCTTTCTTTGCTCTTTCCTCTTTGTGTATAACACAAAAAAGTCCTGATTACCCCCAGGTCATAACCAGCGCACAGAAGTATGATAGCAACGCTCTGCAGCCGCCGAACATAAAATGTGAGATTGGATTGCTAAAGGCAACATACGAGGTGGAATAGCATGTAAGAGGCATTAAGGGTTTGTTATAAATCCAGAACAATGTGTTGAAGGAGCACTGATCACAGGTTTAGTAGCTTTGGCTGGTTTCTAATCCTGAGTAATGAGCTCTGGGGGAACGCTTTTATTCTCTTTTTGACGTCTTCATACAGAAACAGAAAGTACGAGCAGGCGAGCTCACATTCACACATCTCCCTCGGCCTCATCGTTCTGCAAGAAGCAAGCTCTGTTGCCCACACACACACACACACACACACACACTCACAGTTTGATATTTTTCATAAGCAGCTTGTATAAAGACAGTTCTGCCTGCCTTTGCCTTTCCCCCTGTGACTCACACTTACTGCAAGCAACGAGGCAACTGTGCGTGTGTGTGGTTTTGTGTGTGTGTGTGTGTGTGTGTGTTGTGTGCAGCTACTTGGAAACAAACTTCTGACGGTTCTTGCCCTTGCTCATGTCTGTTCTTGTCCCTAATGTTGTCATGAAGTGACCGGGAGGAAATATCAGTTTCCCTTCAACTCTGACACTAACCGAGATAAATGTCACACCAACACGCACAGATACACACTCTTACTCACACGCACGGATACACACTAGTGCACACACAGCTGTGTGTCACTTTAATGGTAGGGTATACATTGTTTGTCCTTAAAAAGCCTAGGAAGTCGCATTTGACTCGTATCAGGCTTAAAGATAAAAGAAAAAAAATGTGTCCACATAACAATCAACAAAAAAGGGCTATAAAGAATAAAAGAGAAAACTATGAAAACACACACACACACACAGAGTTACGGCAGGCCATTCGCAGGGTAGAAAGATATGCATATCGGATGTGTCATTTTCTGCTCGGAGCGCAGGCAGCACTTTACTCTGACCCCTGAGCAGCACCAGGTGTGAGGCTTTTGTTCGCACAGAGAGTGTCTTTCAATAAACAGGACAAAACCTATAAAAATGATGTCATTTTAAGAGAACACAAGCTTTACTCAGATAATTATAGAAACCACTGTTAAATCTCCAAATCTCATTTCAAATGTTAAAATATTATTACAAGCTCATTAACCCCTTACATTCTGGTCTATTTACCATGCTTTGTTTTTAAAGCTTATAACTGTAGAACCATAAGGTCACAAATGATCTGTGACACCCCATTTGAAAGATTAAAATCTCTAGTTTCAGAAAATGTCATGTTTTTATATTTGGCTAAATTCCACATTAGGATAAAGGCAGCTGAAACTTTTTTTCCCTCTTCATTTTTTTATAACAAATTTTTGGACATCATTAACTTCAAGATGCTTCATACCAGACATAAGACATCCACCACATCACTTCTACACCTTCTCATCTACATCTGGGTAAAACCTTGTAGGAGTTAGAGTTTTTAGTGTCAGGTTTCACCAGCAGATGCGTCCTCGTTTACCACGGCCTAGTCTGACAACTTCACACAAACAAATCCAGCTGTATCAGTGCTCAGTGTCCTCTTTGAAGACAACTTTGCTCTCTCTGGGAGCTATAATTTCAGGATATTTGGCAAACCTTTTCACAGTCATGGATTGTTCCTTCCCTGCTGGGCACATAAATAGACGATTATGTGCAGCAAAAATAAGAAAAAAAATCAACCTTTCAGCAGTTTATCTAGCTATGGCAGGCTTTGTGTGAACGGTGAGGCCATTGGTTACTGTACGAGTGATTGACAAGGCCGATAGCTGAGAAACGAGCCTGTTACGGGGCTTTTACGCAACTGCAGCTAAGGCTACTAGCCAGTCAAGCAGAGAGCACATCTTGTATAAATCAGGCTCTCCTGGCATGAAACCTCTATGTATTAAAATGGGGCCACTTCTGTTTTGTAGCCAGAGGTCTAAGAAAATTAAATCTGCCAGCTGTAAGACTGTGAAGCTGCTGTTATTGATGAGAACGGACACGACAGACAGACAAACAACAAAATTTACAGGAGAAATTTCACCACTTGGAATAATTTGATGAAATAACACTTTTGATATGTTTGAATTCTGGAAAGTAGAGTGAATATTTGGGATGTGGGCTATGGACATGACGTAATGACCTCAAACAGGTGAGATGTCCCAGTTTTTGTGATCACCATCGAAGCGATTCTTTCACTAATAACGTTTTGTCTGCCAAGTAAACTGTAAAACAAACTTAGCGGCTGAAATGTGAAGAATCAAAGCCTCCAAACACATGGTGCGTTCCAATGTTTGACAAGAGTGACTGTGATTTTATCATTGATTATTTTGACTCATGATAACAGCTCTGGAGAATAGCAGCTGTGGAGGAGGCTTCTGGAGTGTTGGGTGCAGGAATGTTGGGACAACTTACAGTAGCTGAAATAATGGAGAGGGTATTTTATTTATTTATTTATTTTTTGGATGAATAAATCATGTAAAGCTCAACAAAGCTAAGAGGGAATATGAAGCATAAAAAAGGAACATTATACCCCTGTTTAGCTTCACACTGACGGCTCAATTCAAGTAGCACACAAAGTCATTTTACCCCTGGAGCTTATGTGTCTCTAAACAACCCATAGGATGCTTCCACCAGTGACTGGCCTTGTTTAGACATTCACACACACTCACCCCCCTGTGAGCTGTTACAGAGGCTATATAATCCACCAGAGAGGACTGAAGCTGTATTATGCTTGAATTAAGAGGGTTTGTAATGGTGAACCAGGGTCTCAAAATAGACAAAGAGGCATTTAAATTTAAGAAATAGCTACAGAGCTGTTGTTCAAAGGGACTGTGAGGACTTGTGTGATCTTGAGACAACCTCATATCCAGATATATGCCTGATCATAATCCACAATTTAGAATGACATTATCTACACTAAATAAAATAGAATAGAATGGGGTCATTCCTTAATGCTGATTCCTGGCTTCCCAATTGAGTCAGACTGGACCAGATTGATTTAGAGCAAGTTTAAGTCTCCATGACTCCAAGTTTATCAGTGAGAAAAGAGTTCTGACTTTTTTTTTTTTTTTTTGCTGAAAACTATTTTTCTGATTCATTTTGTAATAATAGTGGAAACAGGAGCTGTACTGTCTGACAGAAAAGGAATAGAAGGGCGGAAGAAAGCTAAACAGGAGAGTGAGGGCTAAAGGCTAAAACAAGCCAAAGGAGGACTGCCTGGAGGACGCAAACTGTTGTGATAAAATGACACCTGTATTTGTTTTGAAAGATGACAGGAGATCAAATCTTGCTTTCAACACTGCTTTTCTTTGCGTCAGATGACTTTCTACTGGATACAGAGCAACGAGGTAATGCATTTATCAACAGTGACGTAGCGCTGTTGTTTGAAATGTGGCAACAAGCAAACTTTGTAAGTTTGTACCATCGTTTTGAAGCCGGCTACATTGAGCAAATTGGTACTGTGTAAGTCAGTGAATTCTCATCATGCCCTGGCAGAGCTCATCTACCAAGCATAGCGAACATAACATCACTCTTCATTTTATTGATAGACTCTCAGGTTTGAATAGATCACTGCAGAACAACTGCTGCATGTGAGTTGGAATGAACAATTAGCACAAACAGCTTAAAACGTGTTTCAGCCTTTAGCCCATGTTTTAGCCTTTGATGTGTGTTTAAACCTCCAACTCTTCTTTTAGCTTTTAGCTGATGTTTTAGCCTTTAGCCTGTGCTCTATCACTCTCCTGTTAAGCTCTTCTTTCCCTCCTCTGTACCTTTTCTGTCAAACAGTCAAGCTCCTACTTCCACTACTACTATGAAAATAAATTGCAGATATAATTTTCAGCAGAGAAAAAGACAGATCTCTCCTCACTGCTAAAGTTCGTCTGCTGGCATGGCGTTGTCATAGAGACTTCGGCCAACCTGACGAGGAAGCTGGGAATTAGCACTTAGAAATCACCTTTTTTAGTACTGCTAATCCCATTTCAAATCACATATTATTATTAGGCATACATATAAAAATGAGACTTTTTGTTTTCACTTTAAAACTGCTCAAAGCCCCTTTAATTAACCCTCTTTAATAACTGTAATCCAACAAAAACGACTGTAAAGCAAACATGAAATACAGGTATCTAGCATGGCATGGTTTTAAGTCTCTTCTACTGGTTAAAAAAAACTAAAATCTAAACAAGTGTTATTTTAGCTTAGTGTATACATTCGTATATAATTTCTTATCACTTTTTGCATGCAAAACACTTTATATTTTATACATTCTTCCTACTATAATTTTGTTTACGCTGTCTACTTTTATAACTGTCTGCACCAACACAAAGGCAAAATATTTGTAATGAATTAAGCTGATTCTGATTTTTATTTCAAGATGTTAGACACAAAATGACTTGCTTATAAAAAAGGAAAAAAAAATGTTTCAATTGGGTATGAAATATGTTCCTTCATTTTCTTGTATTGAGACATTACTCTCATTGCAAAGACTTGAAGAGCCCATGTTTCTCGCACCATAGTTGTTTAATTTGATGTTTAATATCCTGGAATAATACAGTTTCTTCACTTGTCACTTGTAGATTTTCTTTTTTGTGGTGGGAAAAGAAGAAAACTGTTTTCCTACACTCTGAGGGAAGCTAAAGATGAACTGTTTCATTAAAGTAGTTGATGAGAGTCATAAACCGCTCATGTCCAGATTATTGGTCCCAGGTTTCTCTTGAAGCATCTCCCACTTGACTGATATTACTGTTCTTGGACAGTCATTTTAAGATGGTTTAAAAGGACATAAAACATCCAGTAAAATACATCAAATAACACCAAAAAGTTTCAGAGACAAAGACAGAGCAACATTTGGAGGGAACAAAACTTTCATGTAGTTTGTCTCCTTCTCTTTGTCCCTCCGAGACTGAAACCCGATCAATTGTTTTTAAGTTTGAGCTCATGCTGTCAAATATTAAATTTTGAAGTTTGTTTTGAAAGAGGACATAAGAGCACATATCAAATCATCTGACTGGCTGCTTTTACCCATGAGAGCCTGTAAGCAAACAGCTGCTTTATCAGTTTTAGAGGTGACTCTTGATATTTTAGAAAGGCCACTACCAGAACACCTGAAGAGCTCATAACTGACTGTTTGAGACTGAGACGGTGAAGCAGAGGGAGTTTTATGATCCTAAACATGTGCCTGCATTGGTACAAAACATTCACTGAAAGTTAAGAGCAGATATAAAAAACTTTCTTGTTAGTAAAGCTAATTTTGCTTGTAAATTACATAAAAATATGTACAAAAGCTTTTAAATAACCTGTGCACGAATAAGGAAAACTTATCTGTTTTGTTTTTCAACCCAAACTGAATAACATCACATGGTTCTGTCTTCTTCAACATCTCTACTTCATCGGAAAGACAGTCACGTATAACATTAGCATGCACCGAGCATGGCTCTGCTGATGCTGTGTTAGAAACTATTTGCATCCTAACATCTCGATTTGTCAATAACACACAGGTGCATCTCAATAAGCTGCACTCATTTAAGGGTCGCTCGATTATGGCATAAATCATAACCATCATTATTTTGATTCGCTTTGAGATCAGGGTTATTAAAATTATTTACTCTGTCGTTTGACAACACCTGCATTTTAACACTCTGAAAATCTCTGACAGAACTTATGAAAACAGATGATGAAATTTGTCTTTTTCTTTGTTGTCATTGTTCAGAAAGGTACAGGTGATAGCTCCCTCACTTTGAATCAATAACACCCTTGCACCTTCAGTTTCACCTCCTTCTCCCCAGACTGAGGTTCACAGTCCCAGGGTGCAGAACAAAGAGGAGCCAAAGCAGCTTTGTTCTGCTTCTGTCAGTGAGCTCGACAAGACGACGTGATGTTTGCACACACTGATTCATTTATCAGCATTATACATGTCTCTGTTTATATTCTGGTGGTTTTAGTTCATTTATTGGGACTTTCTATATCCATGTATGGTGATTGGTGGAGGGGGGTGTACTAGCGCAGCTGTGTTATAAGATGCACACCCACCGTGAGTCTGTAGTCGGGCTGGTGGAAAAGGTAACTAAACCGAGCAGAGTCAAGTAGAGTAGGGCCGAGTCGAGTCAAGTAGGGCTGGAATCCTATCGTGGAAAAGCGCCATTTTGTTATCTTGGCTGCTGGAAGCTAAGCTCCAGAAGTTAACCTTGGTTTAGCTTGAGCCCTTTGGACAATAGCTAACCACAATGTACCAACAAACAAAGAGACATGATGAATAATGCAGCGAGAAGCTAGGCTTACTTGAGCTAACGTGAGATATGTTAAAGAGACTTTAAAGATAACTTGATACTCAGTATTCGAGGCAACGTGTCACTTTGCTCAAACTATGTTGTCTTGCCTGTGAACAAATCCAAATAAAAACCGTATGTCCTTATCCCTTTTCTTTATTCACGCTGAGTCGATGTTGTGATCTACAATACAACTATAGCCAAAGAGACAGCTTCTGGGGTTGAGATGGGGTTTAGGAAAGGGTAAAAAATACTCCCCTTTGCCCATCCTCTCAGGAAACCTCGTGTGGGAGTTGCATGTACCTCAGGAACATCATTAGACTATTTTTGCAATTAAATTCTCAGGAAAAATTCACCAAAACCAAACAAAAAAAAACAACTTTCTGCAATGCATTTCAATAGCAGAGAATGTACGAGTGGATAGGAAATGTGTATATGCACTGTAATTGGCTCATCCAGTTTGAGGGCAGGACTTAACCAAAGATCGATTGAGTTAACAAAAAACAGCACTGTTTATAAAAAACACACACACATACATAAAAAAACACACCCTTAAGTAGTCTTTGCATTCTGGAAATGCTCTTGAATCTTTGTGAAAGTGTCGCCATGGAGGGAACACTCAACCATTTATCAATACACAAGTGCTAAAAGAGTTTTTATTCCTATGTTCAGATTTAGAGTCTTGGATCTCTCTTTAATAACTTGTGGGTGAACAGTATGATTTCACATAAATCCTTTCATGACTTTTACAATTGAACCTTTAAACCTTCAGCTCTATATTTATGTTTAGCCGGGTTCATACAGTTCTGTTTATTACCTGCAACATTCAAGCTCTGCAAGCCCCTGAGGATTTACTTCCACACAGCTCCAACCCAGAGAAGGGCTGAGGAAATGAGCTCTATTGACAACATACATACAATCCCCAGGTGGACCATTTCTGAATTCAATTGCACTTAAAGGAGAAACAAGCCACAGTGAGGAATCTGCTCACAGCATAGAACAACAAAGGGCCATGAGTGATGATAAAAACGTATGTACACGTCTCTGCAGAGCTGCATGGCATGTGCTGAAACCCCAGAGGACGATATGATGTCCTCATGAGGCAGCAGAGGAAATGTTATTGTGAAATAATGAGCTCCATAAACAACATTTGGTGAAATCTGCCAAGGTGGTACAGTCACATCCCTTTGGAGAAGGGTTTTCTTTGGGGATGTTTATCACTTAACTGATTGATTTTGAGGAATTAAAGCAGTAACAGCTTAATCGTCCCCTCTGACTTGTCTCATTACAAGAACCTTTTCTAAGTTTTACAGTTTTCCCTCTGCAGCACAAGGAGAAGCAGTTTCAGAGCTCAATGCTGCTTCCTCCTCCTCTTCTTCTCTAACTGTAGTTTTTTTTTATGAACAGACTCAGGAAGTGTGCAGGTGGTGAGATGATGACAGCAGGGTTTGTCATTTCAACAGAGGGTCCCTCTTCAATCACCTCAGACAGAAATACATCAGAGCCGCCGCCTTACAGAGGGGCAGAGCTAAGTCTTCCTCACCCCTATTTGATTGTAGCTGTGCAAACTTGAGCTATCGGGATTACATTTTTATTTCATCAGGAGGAATGGAATAATCTCACAGATGATCTTGAGGACTAACAAGACATGGGAAGATTCAACATAAGGAGAAACCTGGGTCGTAAAATCCTTTGAAAATGAGAAAACTGGAAACTTATCTTGACTTTCCCGACCTCTCATTGTAGTGTTTCTCATTTTCTCCCGCAGCTCTTGGAAAAGCTGAAAATGGACAAACATCTTGTTCTATCTTGCTGAGGAGGATGTCTTATCTATGTAACTGAGCCCGCACATCCGTGTTGAACAGCAGCTACATGCTGCTGAGGTACTTTCTATTCATGTGCATGTGTGATGAGCTGGTCGATATATAAAACATGAATATAAGATCCATGCAGTCAGCAGTTATCTCCTCTGAAGTTTGCATCAAGGCATGAGCTGATGACAGTGTATGTGAACACTACTGTGAAATATGTATATGTAAAATTCATGCATGAACCTCTGTCCTCTAATGAAAAGTGTTTCTTGAGTTTTGGTTCTTAGAGATGTGTCTTTCAGCCCAACCCTTCCATCTTAGCTGTCCCTGTAAGCCTGTGGTGCATAGTGGTCACTGCAGTGGACACCTATTTAAAAGTTATTTACTCCTAAATTCAAAGGTTCACGTGGTTGAAATTTATATTAGCCTGTGTCAGGATATTTTTATTCTTCTTAGGGCCTGAAAAATGTAATGTATAAATTACTCAGTGTTAAAATGGATGAAAGAGTTAAGATTTTTTGCAAAGCATAAAAAAAGATTCATGAAATTACAAAAAAAAAAAAAAAAGGAAAACTTTTTTTCATACCTTAAGACAAATAAAAACACTCAAGGGAAAAATCCTGACACTGACTTTCATAATTCATGCATCACAGGGTTAAAGTTAACTCTCGAGATAATTATTTTTCTCATGTATAATTCCAAATCTGTTTGATTGAGTAAATCCACTGTTATATAAGTAAAATCTATACTATACTCCCAGCCCGGCGTGACCAGCCAGACTCTTCTCCTTCATTGTTCCCAAATAGTGGTATGAATTGCCCAGCTCCATACAAGCAACAGCTTTTCTGTCTGTTGTTGATATCTGGCTTTGTCTTTGCATGGTAGAGTCTGAACTGTCACTTGTAGATGTAGTGATGAACTGTGTTAACTGACAATGGTTTTCTAAAGTGTTCCTGAGCTCACGCGGTAAGATCCTTGACACTATAATGTTGGTTTTTAATGCAGCATCGCCTGAGGGGTCAAAGGTCATGGGCATTCTATATTGGTTTTGGACCTTACCTGCAGAGATTCTCCAGATTCTCTGATTATTTTGATATTATGGACGTTTAATGATGAAATACCATAATTGCGACAGTATTCTTTAACTTTTGGATTATTTGCTCACGCAGTTGTTCACAAAGTGGTGAACCTGGCCCCAACCTTGCTTGTGAAGGACTGAGCTTTTGGGGATGCTCCTTTGTAACCCGATCATGACACTCACCGGTTTCCAGGAGGAGATGTTATTCAGCGTCTCTGAGATTTCAGCTTTTTCTTTTGTGCCTCAACTGCCTTTCTCAAAGCACCCAGTTACTTGTTTCTCAGTGCTTCACAGCTTCAGAGCTTTGTCAGCCAGATCATGTCATACCAGGACAAAAAGCAAGAGTTCATGTAGATATTTCTGTCCTTTATCTGGGTATATCTTTTCACAGCTTGATTTTTATTGAACACAAAGGGTTCTTTTCATGTTCGTAGATTTGCCCACGAGGCAACTACCATCAGTTTTGACAAGCAATTCACCTGTGCTGACTTTTTGTTCAAACATGAAGCTGGTTTCTTGAAAATGCTCTTTCATTTGATGGGAGATTTGTTTGGGTAGATTGAGAGAGAGAGAACATACCAAAACCTGCAGGCTAATATCAAAAATGTTAGATGTGATTACTTCAACCTACAATCAACTTTTTCTCACCTCAAGTTCACCAACATCACTCATCAATAGAAATATTTGTTCATATAATAAATGGAAGTGACATTTTCTCTCTATAGTGTCTGAGTAAAACTGACGAAGTCACTGTGGGGACTTCTTAACTTGTGATAAACAGACTAGAATAGGTAGTTATGTGTCTTGAAGACCTAAGCAAAGACAATGAGACCATCGAAACAAAGAAGAATTTTGATATTTCAAATGTGAATAGATTTACACAAGGACAAGAGAAAATCAGTAATGGTCACTTTGTTGGAAAACAAAGCCATAAGGTTTCTCACAGGGACTTCAAGGAGGGTTTATTTGGTTATATTTTTAAGACCTTCTGGTATCCCAGTTGTAGGTTTACATGACTGACAACTTGACAAAATTAACCCCTCACACTCCACCCAATGCTGGCCTATTTACCATGCTATGTTTCAGAGCTTATAACTGAAGAAGCATAAAGCAAAATTCATCATTAACGCCTCATTTAAAAGATTAAAGTCTCTCGATTTAGAAAATGTCATGTTTCTACATGTGGCTAAAGTCCACATCAGAATAAATGCAGCTGAGAGACTTTTTCCAGTTCAAATTTTACAATCAATTTTTGAACATCATGAACTTCTAGATGCTTCATGACAGACATAAGACATCCACCACATCACTTTGACACTTTGTCATCTACATCTGGGTGAAATTTGAGCTTTCTAGGTAAAACCTTGTAGGAGTTAGAGAGATTTTAGTCTCAGGTGACCAACCACAGCAGATCCGTCCTCATTTACCACAGTCTAGTCTGACAAATTAATGCAAACAAAACCAGCTATATCAGTGCTCAGTGTCCTCTTTGTGGTCAACTTTGTTCTCCCTGTGAAATGGTTCGCTAAAAATTGTGAAATTATAGTTCTTAGTCACGGATTGTACCCCTTTGGTTGCTCACAAGAACATAAATAAGACAAGAAAAGAAGGAAGTTGTGGGAAATCGCTTGTGGGTGTAAACAACTTGCTATGGACCCGCGGCTATGTTCTCGCCACTTCTCCCCAGAAGCATTTGCTGCATTTAGCCGGCCCATGCTGATGAAAGAGCTGACAGGTGTGGGTCATTATAAACGGAGACTAAAGCCAAATGCTGTGCCGACTATTTTCCAACACAAACCCACAAAACTTCCTCAGGAAACCACTGAAGTCCGCTCCAGGACCATATGATCCTGTCTGAGCTCGAGCCAGGTGCAACCATATGACATCACTACCCAGACGTTATTGCAGCGTAAACAACAATGGCGGCCTACAGGTGAAAATATTTTTTCAAAATTTATACAAACTAAAATATTTTGAGAGATCTTATTATCGTTCTTGTGTAGCTGGTAAAAACACTGATCATTTAGGAAAATGACGTTCTGGTAGCCAGGGTTCCTTTTAAAACGTGTTCCCATTCTTAATTTCTGCCTCCATCCACCCTGCTTCTTTGAGGTCAGGCCTTCAATACAATAAAGACTCACATTTATGATCCGTGCACTCAGGTCTGCTTCCACTTCCTTTGCTCTGCTTTTCCACTAAAGCTTTAGAGGAGGTGTATATTGTGTACAGCCTTTGGATCACTTCTAACACAAGTTCAAGGACTTCAAAGCAGCGCTCTTTGCTCTCTGTTAGATATCGCTCCTTCAGTGACTCTTTGAGTTACACACAGTCTGGGAAATATTCTCTTTTCAAAGGTCATCTGGAGATAAAAAGCACTCAATAAAGGAACTCCCAGCTCTGCAGCAGAAAACAAAGCAGCGCCTTGTCTCTTCACATATTGACTAGTCAGCAGAGGACATTTATGTCTTTATGATTGCAGACAAAGAGGTGAGTTATTGCTTTTTGACCTCTGACACCTCAACTTGGACCCCGTCCTGCTGTCTAATGACTTCCTGCTCCTGTGGTATTTGATGTGCTGTTCTGGCAAAATCACATTTCTGTGGTGCGAGCTGAACAGCCAGAACAGTAATGTTATTCATAACTTCAGGGAGACCACCTGAGCCACAAGAGAGGCAGCTCTCAGTCTCTTCTTGAGCTGTGAAAATGATTGGTTTGGGAAATTTTCTTTGGAGTGAAGTGGAGCAGGTTTTATTCGGATAATTCAGTGGAGAGATGTTTTAAAAGTTACAGCCGAAACATCTCATCTCTGGATGTGTAAATGACATAATAACCTGATCCCTGGCTTATTGTCAGCGCACTCCAAAATGTCCCTGAGAGAGAGGGAGAGAGAAAATCTGTGACCTTTATTTTGTTGTGGTTAAAGTGGCTCAAATCTGGTGAAGCAAAAGGTAAAAACTCAGATCCATTTGGTTTAGTTACGCTGTGGAGGAGTTTATTTTCTGTTCAAAACCATTTTTTCCTGCTGAATGGGTTGCAAATGAAAACACAAAAATGTTCCTTGTCTGACTGAAATGTCATTTAAAGTGAAAATATTTGATTAAATTCAGCCAGTAAACAGTCTTTTTGATATGATCATGTCTTCAGTTTTAAGCCTGATACTCTTTGCTTTAACCTCTCATCTCTACACAGATAATGACTTCAAGGGATTTGAAGATGACTATTTCCCAGAATATAAATTTAGTAAAAGCTCAATATTGATCCAAGAAAAGCTGTGTCTTTAAGTTTGCAATGGCTTTCTCAAGTGGCAGGGGAAGAGCTTATAGTGGTGAACACAGGTTGGACCCCCTTTGCCTTCAGAACTAATTCTTGGTGGGATAAATTCAACAAGATACTGGGAATTTTGCTCCGTATCAACATTACAGCATCACACCAACAAAAATCTGGGCCACAATAAAATACTCATGTTGTGATTTAATCAGGGTTGCCAGGTCAGACTGACAGCTTCCAGCCCAATCCCAATGTAAAACCCACCCAATCCAATGAAATTCAGCCAAATTGTCAAAGTTGCCACACACCAGTGAAAAATCGGGAAAACATTACGTGCAATAGAAAACTGTGTTACTTTGGGCTTGGTGCAAGGATGCCAGAAGTGCTTTTCACAATTTTCGTATTATATTTTAGGATTTATATTTTTTTATTTATATTTATGATTTTTCTATTTCACTTAGTTTCTGGTAATTTAGTTAGGAGGTGCTGGGGCAACGGCCCACTGCACGGCTGGGTTGGCACCTTCTCCTCTTTTGTTTCTTTTAGCCGGGGTCTCCAGCTCTTTTTGGTTGCTTTGCTTGCTTGTTCATTGATTTGTGTTTATGGAAAAACAAAGACTGGGATTGAATTTGTCCTTCCAAGTGCTGTCCTTTGTTTATGATATGGTCTCCACAAGTCTTGAGTTCTTTTTTTGTTTTAGGGAGGCCATAACAAAAGCAATAAGTTCATGAGACACCATATTTGCAGCTATGGCCTGTTAAATTCGGCAACATTACTTGTTGCGATTTTGTGACTTTGGCCCACAAATATTGCTCAGATTGAAGTTACAGATGTCCGCTATTTCCAAGTGTAAAGTAATAACTACATGAGGCACCATATTTGTAGCTATGGCTTGTTAAATTCAGCAGTGTTACTTGTTGCAATTTTGCAACTTTGGCACTGTAACTGT
The DNA here is from genome assembly GCA_008086565.1 of Thalassoma bifasciatum. Taxonomy (NCBI): domain Eukaryota; kingdom Metazoa; phylum Chordata; class Actinopteri; order Labriformes; family Labridae; genus Thalassoma; species Thalassoma bifasciatum. The sequence goes on along the minus strand of RPOG01002093.1, from coordinate 40,740 downwards.
GAATGAATCAAACTTCAAATGAACCATTTTTCTCAACAGTCTGGTTTGTCAAGGTGGGGAAAGGTGGGCACAAATGCAGACAACAAACAGGGTTCTGAAGGTTACCACAGGGGGTAACCACTGAAAAAGCAAAGAAAGCTGAGCCAGGCCAATCAGGCTCCTTAAGCAAAAACAAGACTCAGAGAAGTGGGAGCCAAACCACCACTGCCAAGCAGCTGAACTGAAACCAAAGTGGAGAAACTCCTGATCAGGAGAACACAAAGGTAGGCCAGGTTCTTCAAACTCAAAGAGCTGGGTTCAAAAGCCCAGAGATCTCAGCTACTGGTATCTAATGGGTGCTTGAAGCAAACACTGAGGAGAAACTAAGACACACAGAGAAGCTCAGGAGTTCACAGACAACTGCTCACTGTCTCTGATGGTGAAACAATGAGTCAGTGACAAGGACTGGAGTCACAGCAGCTTTAAAACTTCAGCACAGCTGCTCTGAATGAGGAGCAATCAGGCACACACACACACACACACACACACACACCTGACTCTGCTCAAAGATGATCATCTCCCCAACACAGGGAGGCTGAACTGTGTACTTCTCACATGATTTAAAAAGAGCAATGTTACATCTGTTCCCTTTGTGGCAAAGATCTTACCTCAATATAACTCACTCCTTTGTGATTCTCACTGTACTAATGTCAGACACTAAGAATAGAGAAAGAAAAGCCTTTCAGGCAAAATCTGCTCCTCCAGTTCTTGCTTTAAAATTCAGTTTTACTTTCAAGTCCCAAAACATGCAAAAATAGAGACAAAGTTTAAAAACCTGAATTTATGTGTGTAAATTCCCTCGCTGTGTTACTCGTTTGTGAGCAGAAAGTAGAGAAAGCAACTCGGCCTTATTGACTTGACACCGTACAGAAGCAGGTCACAACACTCCACTGCACCCCGCCGCGTCTCCAGAAGGTGTGCAGGAGGGATAACAAAACATTCACCCACATCCCTGGTGTCCAAACACTCACCCTGGGAAAACACACCCTTGTTTTCAGCTCTGAGGTTGTATCAGGTGCTGGATGGCTGCCACACTCCAACAACCATGCTGTGATCCAGAGGGGGGGAGTTTGCTGTGACAGACGAGCGCACCCTGCATCGTTCCAGCAGATCTTTCAACCAATATGGACCTCTCCCAAGTTATTTTCTCAAACCTAGACAAAGACAGAAGTGTTTCAGAGTTATCTTCATTCTGTACGTCCCACTGAGTTCCCTCAACATCAAACACTTTTCACCACTGACCCTTGGAGTTTCTTTGAGCCAAATGTTTTCCAAATCAAATTCTGCTCTAAGATTGCCTCTCTCTGTTTCAACCAAATCCATTTTAATCTGATTGGTGTGTGGGATTGAATCGTTCTATTTATGCTGTTCATTGATGTGTGGTAATTGAGAAATGATTCTCCAGTGCGGAGTCACATCTCTTATGCAATACAAAGATAGACATGATGCTTTGAAGTAAAGAATCACACTGCAAACTCAGAAAAGAAATAACAACTTTTGTATAACTTATAAATATAAATAAACTCATACATATTGAGTTCAATGTGATGTTGAATATCCAGGTTCCAGTTAACCTTAATTCCAATTCAATCCAACAGTATTTTTGAAACTCTCTAAAACAACCAATGTTGACCAAAGTGCTGTACAGGAGCAACATTTCACATATTGGTTGCTTGTCATGTTTGTCTGATATTATAGGCACTTCAACTAAAGTTTGCACAACGTCCCGTCCCGATCAGGGGCGGAGCTAAAGGGGTGGCTGGGGAGGCACTGGCCACCTCTGGAATCTCACTGGACACTTTGGGTGCCACTCCTGGTGATTCACAGTGCATGTGTGCTGAGACCGATACTTAAATTTCAGTTTCTCTTGCTCCTCTCACTCACTGTGCTCTCATTCTGCTCTACTGTGAGTGTTGACACTAAGTTATGTCACCCAGCAACAGTTCAAAGCCTAATCCTCAAAAATAAAAAAGTACATAAATTGTCTAGAATCGCACTGTTGTCTTGTTCAAATCTAAAAAGTAGTCAAACTTGTCAGACAAAACCTACAAAGGGTGAATACTCTAATGCTTAAAGAACTGATCAACTGATCAAATCTAGGTTTTTTTAATTGAATATTTGAATAAAATCAAAGGCAATTTGATTTTCTTTTTTTTTTTTAAGATTGAATATTCTTATAAATTGGAAACAGCTCTATATGCAACTGAGTTCTATTTTGATCACAATCATCAGTTATCTTCACGTGAGACATCCCTTTGATTTGAACTGTTCCTTTGAACAGCAAACAGCAATTTCTTAACTTACTGCAATCACCCTTAAATATCTAACTTGTTTAACACCACAATAAGTATAAAAAAAGTTATTGTATCAATGCAAGACGATTACAAAACTGTGTAAACACTAAGTTTATAAGGGGCAGGGGAGGTTGTGTGTGTGTCTATCAATTGTTATAGTAATAATTATGGAGTATTCTAAAAAGAAATGCTGCATACTCATAATTATTTGAAATGAATAAGTTATTGCCATAACAACAATGTAAATGTCCCTGTTGTAGTTATTCAAATGTGTATGTTTTTTTGTTTTTTTTTGTCTTGGCTGAAAACTATTTAAAATGTATTAGACCTGCTGACGCATATTCATGTATAATGCATTTCTACCCCAAAATCCATAGCACGCATATGTCTTTTAAGTGCTTGCATCGGGGCGGAACTCTGCTCTGAGCCGTGCTGAGTTAAGAGTTGTAAATGTGCTCCAAGGAGAGGAGGAGGTAATTTCTTCATTTAGTCATTCAGTACAATGTTGTTATAGTATGGTTTAATGGTTGACAGCCCTCATTTTTATACGCAGTTGCTATTCCTCTTTTTACCCCCATAATGAAGTTATAAACTATGCCACTGACTTCCATCTGAGAAGAGCTTTGGATATTCATGTTAAAAAATACAAAAAGTGAATGGAACCATCACCACAGATATTACTTGCACCTTTTCCGAGGTTGGTCCTAGTGTGCATCTCTACAGTGTGGTGTGTGAGGTCACAAAGACACTCACTTAGATGGCCTATTTCAAATTTATATGACTTAAATTGAGCAGTAACTCAGAGGACATGATAAATTTAGCAATTATAGGGATTATAATTATATAAAGGTATTACTATATGTACTGATTCACATATATGTTGTGGCAGGCATCACTTCAACAACTTTAACTGCTCCTCTCAGTAACATGGAAACATGCTTGACATGGTCTGTGATGGAGTGTAACAGCTTCAGCAGGTTCCCCTCACCTCTCCCCCCGCTCGGAGTCAATTTCTCTAATCCTTTCTCCCTCTCTGTTGGATCCATCAAATCAGCAAGAAAACCACCACAAGCATAAATGTTAAAATGATAACAAGCTGTGCAGAGCGAAGAGGACGGACATATTATCCCATGACTCTCAGCCAGACTCAGGAGGGGACGTGCTGCAGAATCCTGACGGAGCAGGTAGGGGGAGGGGGAGGGGGGGGTGGAGTGGATTTGGAGAAAAGCAGAGGGAAAATAGATGGAGTGTCTTGTTAGCCTGTAACCCATGAAACTGAACATCACCTGAGAACACAGCACTGTCAAATCATCCCTCTTGTTAACAGCTGTGAGTGTAAACTACTATTCAAGAGAATCACCCGCTGAGAACAGGATGAAAATTACAACTCCTACAGGAGCACACAGCATCCAATTAACACATCCAGATGTTTCTCTCATTTAACCCTTCAATTAACACCTTGGGTTTTAGTGAATGGCACCACAGAGAATGAAAATGTGTCATTGAGCAGAAACTGGAGATTAATTCATTCTGAATTGAAATGATTCCTGTAAAAATTGTCTAAAATTAGGACGTAAAAAACAACTTTGTGCTTTAGAGTAAACAGATAAAACAGCGAGAGCCTCTTACAGAAGCACTAAAGAGGGTATGAGTATAAAGTTTACAAGCCCAAGATTTAAGAAATGTGAAGCTAAAAACTGTTGGGGGAAAAAAGGTTGTCATATTTAAAAATTTAAGAAAAGGTCCATAGGAGTAAACTCTTTAGGTGCCACTTTTTTTTTTTCCAATAAGATATTCAGCTTTAATATCACTAATTCAAAATGTTGTAGCTTGAAATAGGATAAAGGCATACTGAAAATGAGAAATATCATCAGTATATCCCAAAGTTTGTGATGGGAGTAAATCTACTAATCTAATTAGCATATTATGACATCACCAGGAGGTGGTCATATAACGGCTTGTACCACGTCATCAGCTATTTCTGTGCTTTTTACTTAACCACCAACCCCCTCAACAAAAAGCAGTGTTTTGATAACCCCTGCGACACCCTCCACCATGGACCTCTAAGCATGGTCATTTTTTTTTCACTAAATTTTGCTTTCTTTCGCTCTGACAGGTTCCTATTCTCCTCAATCGGGGGCGGTTTTTAAACTACAAACTCCAAGACTTTGGATAGAAACATGCCCAAAAATATTATTTAGATTAAAGTTACATATGTCCGCCATCTCCTGGTGTAAAGTACTAACTATATGAGGCACAATATTTGCAGCTACGGTTTGTTAAATTCAGCAATGTTGCTTGTCGCAATTTTCTGACATTAGCACTGAAAGGTTGCAACTGAATTTTAATTAGCATTAAAAATGTCTAAAAAGTCTTAAATTCGACTAATCTTGAGCTGTAGGAACCCTAAAGGGGGTATTTTCCTATGTTTTTATAACAATATAGCGAGTAAAAATGCTAGATGTTTGGACGAAATGTGCAGGTTTTCAAACCTCTACAAAACACATTGCAGAAATCCAATAATTAGTCTGTAAACTGATCAAAACAAGATCCCACATTACCAGAGGGGCACTATTGACACTATATTAAGACTTTGAAAAAATCATAATACCCCTCTTTAAGATTGAAGTATCATGACGCAGCAATTTTCTGACTTTAGTGCTGATAGGGTGAAACTTAATTTCAATTGGCATTAAAGATGTCTGAAAAGTCTTAAATTTGGCTTAACTTGATTACCTATTGTCACTGTATTAAGACTTTAAAAAAATCACAATACCCCTCTTTAAGATTGAAGTATCATGACGCAGCTGCTGGACACTCATGCATCTCCACACTCAGTCTGTACCTGCTATCATCTTAGCGTTGTCTCATCATTCGCACATGATTGCGCAATCACGTGAGAATAGATGGTGCTTAAAGTATTTCACCAACCAGAATCCGGATTGATTAAACATAGGGAGGGAGGTGAAACGCCAAGCAGCCCCCTCCCCTTGATATAACTGCACCAGATCAAGCTCTTGAAGATATACACACTAATTATTTTTTCTCCAGATAAAAAAAGACATCAAACAATATATGTGAGCCAATTCTCCAGGCTTTTTTTCAGTTAATTCTGCAGATCTATACTATCACTGAACACATCCCTGCCCCCTCTTTAAGTTTGGAGCTTGACTTGCAGCAGCTGCCTCTAAGACAATAGTGGTTTTGTTATCTGCTACACTCTGTATAATGAAATGATTCAAGGAGCCCTGAAAAGAATGTCAGGAGCTTTGAGTCCCTCGACACATTTCTTTTTTAGAAAGTCACAACTACGTTTGCTACGTCTGAGAAACTGGGGGGGAGTCAATCAAACACCTTCACCACAGCTCCTTGAGTTTAATTTGCACAGAGGAAATTCTGTTCCCTGTTGGGGTTTTTTAATAAGACTTAGTCATCACAAGTGTGCTCTGAGTCTCCCAACAAGTAGGTTTGTATTTTTTCACTTTCATCTGATTATATGAGCTGGGCAGCTTTTGTTCCTCTCTCCCATCAGAGTGAATTTGTTTTATTGTTTTGTGTCTAAGAGTTTTTGGGAAACTTTCGGAGACACTTCTGGAAACTGGACGCCGTCTTACAGCAGCTAAGCGATAAAAGCAGAGCTCATATTTCATTCCTTTCAGTAGAAAAAAAGTCATATTCTGTCTATCTGCCAACTCCCCTATAGAGCACAGCTGCTTCCTCTGACCGTGACTTGAATGTGTGTGTGTGTTTACTTCAATCTATGAGTGTATATCAACAAGCGAACAGTTGAACGGAAAGTTAAAGCGCTCTCTCCGGCCTCGTCCTCAGACCTCTCAGTGGGAATCTAACACTTGCTTACAGAGTTATGACGAAGCTAATGGCAGGAGGACATCACTGAAAAGCCTGTTATTGGTTTATAATTATGTTTTAATACAAACAAGTCGTATTATCGGGTCATTTTGATGGTAGATGCTGCTCCGGTGATGTTTATCCGAACAAGATGCGCTACAAACTAAGTGCAAATGCGATGTGCAGCCATTTAGCCGTGACATTCACTAATGCATTACTAAAAGGAGAGCGGTTAATGAAGAAAATGAGTGTTTGGGCCATTTTTTGTGGTTTTGTTTACAGACAAAAAAAAGAAAAAAAACACATTTCTAAGAATCCGAAGGCCTGTTCATTAACTAATGTGGAGGAAAGACAAGACACAAACTCTTATAAAAGCAGCCTGACAGGATGTTTATGTGAAAAACAGCCATCGTGGATTTTAATTCAATCACACACACCGGCTGATGCTTTAATTTAAAAGTGAGCTCAAACGTCCTGCTCTTCATATTGAGCTATTATTCTCTCGAGGAACATTAGAGAAAGATCTTTGAGACGTGGTTTGTCAGGAACACTTGTTTTCAAATGAAGTCTTAATCTACAGAATTTATTCAGCTATTTCCTTTGCATGTAGCAGCTGCTGCATTGATTATTTAAGCCTGGAAAACCCCTTTTTTTCCCTTTGTCTGCATTTGTTCTTAAGGCTGAGCAAAGTGTTCGATGTCAGTGTTAATGGAACAATGATTTTTTTTCTGTCTCTCTTTTTAAATTGCAGTAAAGATAAGTAGATATGATTCATTGCTGTCAGTGACTGTCACAAGAGATGTGGGGTCCTGATGATGGAGGGTGGCCAACAGAGATGAGATAAGGAGAGAACATGCGTCACACGACAAGAAACAATGTGTGTTGGATGTTGGAAGTAACTCAGAGTGTTCTGACAGGACAACAAGAATCATTTATCTGCAGCAAGTCTCAACCATAGACTGTGTATAGAATGGAACGCATGGTTTCGCCTTGTACTGTTGTAGGGTAAGTTGTAAGTGGCACAAAATATTGAGCTTTGATATTTCAACAAAGGAAGTAATAGCATTAAACAAGGCATAACTTTTTGTTGGGGGTAAATTTTTCATCTTGACCAAAGTGCATTACTAAAAATTCTCACATTCACTGTTACTTATTAAGTGTTACAGTGCATAACATTCATTTTGCATGAAAAAAGTGCAAAACTAAGGAAAAAATGTGTATCTTCAGTCTGCCATCTCAACAACTCAGCTTTGGTTGTGCAACAAAACAATGTTTACAAGACACAAGATCAATCACATACTTCTACCAAGTGACAGAGATGGTTAAATAAGTTTGAGGTAATTTAGATACTCCCCTTATTAAAATAAAGAAACTTGAAATGTGCTCAACCATTTGGTCAAGGAGGAAGTTGAAGGGTTATTGTGTTTAACTGAAGTGATGAGGTCACCACATGAGTATCTCCCAACTGGTTTAAGGGGTGGGCCTTACCAAGGTCTGTCGTGGTCTGCCGTGGTTTCACTTTTTACTGTTGTTGGGTTTTGAAGTCAAAAGAATCTCATTTCTGGAGCCACCATAGTGCAGCCAGTGTCTGCAGCTACACAACATCTTCATAACACTGCAGTGTAAGGATGTGAGAAAAATGTCTGAGGTGTTATAATTTTCTAAAGTTTTTTTTTTAGTTTAGTGCATTAAGAGACAGAGATTTTGACCTGCACCCAGTCACTTGGGTGAGCACTGTTTGTGGAGACTTCAGTAAGAGCGGACGGTCATGGCGTCCACTGATTATACAGTCTATGGTCTCTATGGACAGGAGCACAAGCACCTATACAGGTCTGCATGTAAGGTGATCAACGAGGCCCCAAAGAGTTGACCGTACCCTGCAGGACCAAAAGGCCCAAGGAGACATCTTTAAGAAACCAGGGCACTCAGGACCCACTACCATGGAGCCAGAAGCCACACAGAGCACCAGGGGTCACGCCCTCTGGGAGGAGGGGGCCCAACACTATCCACATGAGAGTGTGGGTCCAGATCCCAGGTCAGAGTGGACAGGACTGAAAAATGCTTTAACCTCCATTACACAGATCTCTACCAATCATCAAGCAGACTAAATTTGATTCTGATTGGTTAAAATAAATCAATAAAATAGCAGGAGGTATTCGGAAAACTTAACCCTTCAACTACCCAACTAAGAAAGAGGAATTTTTTGTCTTCACACTTCCTATTGCAATGGGTGAGTAATAACCAATATATTTTTTTCTTTTTCCAACAAACCTTTTGGTTTTTAGGATATTGATCCTCTACCCAATGATTGAAGTGCTCCAAGTCTTCATCATATGAAATTTCATACAAATACCACAAATAGGAGAAAAAGTCAAGTAAAATGCTAATTTAGAAAGAAATGTATTACTCATAATTATATAGGGCCTTGAGTTTAATCTCTGTAAGTGGCACAAAATATTGAGCTTTGATATTTCAACAAAGGAAGCAATAGCATGAATCAAGGCAAAACTGTTTTTTGTAAAATTTTCCTCTTGACTTAAGTGCAATAACTAAAAATTCCCACCTTCACTATTACTTCATATTAAGTGCTGCAGTGCATAAAATTCATTTTACCTGGAAAAGTGCAAAATTAAGGGAAAATTGTAAATCTTCAGTCTGCCATCTCAACAACCCAGCTTTGGTTGTGCAACAAAACAATTTTTACAAGGCACAAGATCAATGAAATACTTCTACCAAGTGGTAGAGATGGCTAAGTAAGTTGCCATGTGGTGTCCATTACATGTCCATTTTTATCTTCTTTCCTGAGATGCCTGAAAATAACAAATTCAGATTGGTTCAGTGATTGAACTGACCAACCTCAGGAATTGCAAATAATGAGTTCTTGGATGGAGTCGGATGAATGTCCTCTCAAGTTTTAAACTGACACTTCAAAAGTCAAAAGTTTGGCGTCCGAGCTGGACACAATCTACGCAGTGAGTCCTTTCTGTTCAGTCTTCATTATCAGCCTGACCCGTGATCCTTTGGCTCCGTGGCGTCTCTTTGTGAGGCTGCTCGACTGGAGCTGGAAGCTGCTTTCCTCTGGAGACGCTCGATGAATTCAATGACCAAATTTGTGCCAAACTTGGAGAGCTTGGCACTGGACGAAACACTAACAGTCTCTGGGTACCAATTATAAGACCTAATTCAGTTTCAGAGCACAATATGGGACTCTCACATCCAATTTAAATCTAATGAGCTCAGTTATTCCAAATGATCAAACCTTTGGGGTCACTCAAATTGGCAAATTGCCAGTATTGTTCTCAGTGGCACGCTTGTGTGTGTGAGGTATTTGAACGCTTCTCTGCACCCCTCTCCTCTCCAACTTTGCTTTTTATGCATCAGCTTAAGAACACAGCTCTTGTACTTCTGTGCTTAGGGGAGGGAATTTCAGAGCAGCTGTGCATCTTAAACAAGAGCATGAAATTAGTATTATTATTGGCAAGTTCACTCCTTTGCTCTGTTCAAAACTTTGGGATAGAAGTTTCAGTTTGATGCATGGCCAGCATAGAAGGAAAAAACGGACCCAGAGCAAAACTAGGTTAAAAGCCACACCATGTATTTTTGTTTTCATAATCCAGCAAACAAAATGAAAGCATCAAATAAAACAAAATCTTTTCGAACCTAAGCAGAGGATTCACTCTTACCCAGTCTGACCTCCAAAAGCCCTTCAGAAGCAGATGAAATAAATCAAAAGAGATGGAGACAATAATGGAATAAAGATAAAAACCACTCGGACCACAGGGACACCTGAACATTTCTTCTCAGTATTCCACTCATCGTTCTTACTTCAAGGGTAATTGTCGTTTTTTTCTTTCCTTGAACTCTCTACAGCTCTTCAGGTTGTTTACCCACAACACATCTGGGTGTTAATGTCAGCGTACAGAGACACTTTAGATGTTTCTCCGCTCAGGTCAAGTGTCCAATGGTCGACGTGAGTGTCAATACTGAGTGAAGTGCTCTCGTTTTCCCAGAATGCCTCGCTAAGCTCGTGACCGAGTGTCTCGGCATCACAACAAGAACTTAGAGGTTTGGTTTATCACCACTTAGGTGTGACCTACTGTGACACTACGTAACATGTTTTCTCAGTTTCTTTCAGTCTTGCTGTCTTCAGTTTGTGACCATGTGATTCCATGGGTTCATGTTTCTTTTATACTTCAATTAACAACCAAATATTTACCCCCTTTGAACACTTTTTGAATATCTACAGTGTTGTACAATCTTTCATTTTGCTGTTAAAAAAGTTAAAGTTCACTGCAAATCTCAAGCATCCATTTAGGGTTTTGTTTGCTTTGAAATAATAAGTTTTTCCTGTCATTTTAGGACAAGCAACTACACTTGTGCAAATATGTGCAAAACCATACACTGTAAAATGTGATTTTGCACATATTATTCTATGTCAATATGACAAAAGATTACTGAAATTGTTTTGATTACACTTGATTATAAGTTGGCATCATCTCAACTACAAAGTGTTTATCGACTTGAAACTCTACGTTCAAATAAATCAGCGATGCATGTCAGCTCTACAACCACCTTGCTCCCTCCCAGCTGTTTAGTAAAGCTACAGCTTTTAGGTCAAACCTATAATGTCTTTGTGGATAAGCTACAATAGATGAATTATTTCAACTACCTAAAGAAGCTAAGTCAAGTCTAAATCAGCCAAATTAAGACAAGGGTTGACAAAAGACATTTTCCTTGACCTGATGTAAAATTTCAAGGCAGGGCATTTAAATCACATTTTTACGGTGAAACAAGAAGTTCAATTTAACATTGCAGATACTGCTGAGGCATGTTCCCATTAAAAAATGCAAAAGAGTTCAAAATGATGATGCACGCTTTCAGTTACTCTGCAAGTGCACGTTGTGTAGTGTTTAAGGCACAACATGGGGGCTATAACTCCAAAACTGGTGAACATGGGAGAACGTTTTGACTAACTTAAGCTGAAAACAAGTCCATGTGAATCTGGACTTTGCATTAGCTTCATGAACAGCGTCAGCAGAAGCAAGGTGTTAGTCTGGACATTTTTGAACTGATGTTGCTTAGTAAACAACATCAATTCAAACTATCATCTGAAGCTCTGCAGTGGTTCAAATCATATCTGGAGGGGGGACAGCAATGTGTCAGGGTCAGTGGGGTTAAGTCACATATGAAGGTAAACAGCATGGGAGTACCAAAAGGGTCTGTTCTTGGTCCATTGTTGTTCACAATGTACATCAATTACCTACACCAAGCTGCTGTCCACATGCCAACTGTCAGATGTACGCTGATGACACAATCATGCATGTGTCCATGAAAACACCCAGCCTGACAGGTAAACACCTGACATAGGCTCTATTGCACATCTTTGAATGGCTTGAGTTATCCCACCTAACTCTCAATGTAAAAAAAGACTGTACCCATGTGTAACAGGCCGGTACATGATCTATTTGAGGTCAAAATTAATAGCATCATCATTGATGATATGAATGAGGTCAAGTACCTTGGCATCATCCTGGATAAGAATCTAAGGTCTGATGGTCGGGTTAAGTTCATTTGCAAGGTCAAACCAAATCATAACTGCTTTTGTTTGATCAGAAGGAACCTGTCACATCAAGCTGCAAAACTTCACATGCATGCAATGATTTTTTTCTCACTGACCATATTGTATCACATCATAGTCACAGACTTCTCCACCCACATTAAAACTCATAACCTCAATATAGAAACAGGCAATATAACTCATGGACCGGAAACCACTGTTTTTTGAAGTGGCTACCAGATGACAGAGCTCTTCAGAGCGGCCACGATCCTCCCTGAGTGGTGATGATACATGATCCAAGATACATTTTGTCAGTCTGCTCTTACAGTTTAAGGGGCAAAAAATTTGGAGCTCTCTACCTGCTGATCTAAAACTAGAGAAAGACAGTAATGCTTTTAACAAAGGACTCAAACAATGGCTGAAATCAAAACAACATTGCTCACATGAATAATTTTGATGGGATGATTGCTTTACCATACTGCCTTTGCTTTACAACATAAGTATACATTTATTTGTAACAATTGCTTTTATCATTTCTGTAAGGTTATAATACATTGGGTTGTTTCCCTTCTTTTCTACTTTCTCTCACTACTTTAATTATTTTATCATTTCAAAAGCCTCCTGTGGACAAGTGTTGCAAATTAGCACCTGTGCTAAAATACTCAAACAATGCATCAACGTTTTCCAATGTTATTGTGATGTCCACGTCAAATAAACAATCAAATAAAATAAACACAAGTCTGTTTTTACAAGTGTTTGGGATGTTATAGTTTTCGAGATCTAAACATTAGGGATGGCTCTAGCTGATGTGCTTGAAAGGATCAGTCAATTATGTCAAAATTGGTGGTTTGATTTATGGATGGACATGTAAATCTGCAGGAGACAATCTAAATGACACTTGACAAACAGTGCCCTCCATTCAGAGACTTTATGTGTGCACTTGTATGCAGCCTGGATGGATAATTGGGTCAAACTACAAGGGCTCAAACAAGAATCAGGTTCATGGAATTCACCATGTTTTGCTCCCACTTCACTAGTGCGCTCTTTTTCCCAGGGTAAGATTTGAAAGCAGCACGAGCCAGCGAACAACTCCCTCAGCTCTACATTGAGACACTTTCAAGTCAACTGGCCAAACACATGAAGGAGACATTTGGCGTCAGATCAACCAGTGTATCGTCTTGACTCTGGGGCTCAGTCCCAGACCTCGTGTTGGAGTCTCACACAGAAGCCATGAGGGTTGATTCCCTGGCAGAGAGGGACCAATCATATCACATTCCTCCGCCTGTAAAAGGATCTGTGCTTTCTTACTTGAATGGTTAGACAAGACAAGCTACTGCACGGTGATCCCTTTGTCACTAAGCTCTACACTGGAAAAAATAAATCTTGAGAGCAGTAAATTTAACTTAACTGAATCCTTGAAATCCACAATAAAAGTTCAAGTTAGTGTCTTCACACAAATATATCCAGTATTAAAATCAATTTATGTTTTTCAAGATACAACACAGTGTGTTTTTTTTTTTTTTTTTTTTTTTTTCGGAACGTGAATAATCTAAGTAATGTGAAGCAATTGTTTGAGTTCATCCACACAACAAGAGATGATCTTGTTATCTTTACTGTGTCATTTGGTATTTTTGAAACAGAAACTGAACTTTATTCCTCACCACACCTTGTTGTCATGAGTGAGAAGAGCACTCAAGAGGACATGTGAGCCTGCTGTACATGGATGAATCACACGGGTGGCACAAGCTGCTTATGCTGGCTGCTCATGCCAGTGTGATCTGGCAGCCTACGCCAAACGGTGTGGACCAGCTTCTTGTGCTCTACAGCGTTGACTGGCTGCCTACACTCCATGGAGTAGACCTGCTGTCTAAGCTACATGGTGAAAAAAAGCTACGCCCAGCAGAGTAGACTGGCAACCCCTCATGCTTAATGTAAATTATATAATTAGCTGATATTACTCAAAACTTCATTAAAAACATGAAAAGATTAAGTAATTTATACATGACTGTTTGTTTTTTTTTCTTTGATCTGCATGAAAAAAATCAAGTTGGTTTGACTGGCAAAGTTCACATCAGATTGAAAAAAAAAATGGAGTGATTTATATGAGTTGTGTATCACTTTTCTATTATTTTCCCTTCCTTTATCAGCGAAAAAACCCTGGAAATTATGGGAAAGCCGAATATGCAGGTGTGGAAGTGTGTTTCACAAAACTTAAAAAAAAAAAGAAAAAAAAACAAAACACCAGAATGCCGAGCAGCAATGATTAGGTGTTTGGAATGCAAAGTATTCATTGGCTGATTCAAGTCACATGGGATGACTTAACTTGATGTCCTTAATCTCTACTGTAAACTCTGGAAAAGTTGTGCAGATGACACAAAAAGTGACCAGTCAAATTTAAAATCTCCTTGTAATTGGTTCTAATTGATAGTAGATCTGAGTCTGGGTCTGGACCTGGTCTATAAGTTAGTGGCCTGTGTCCAGATTTGATGAGTAGAAGTGATTCAGTGTTTCTAAAAGTCTCTGTGCTCACCATTGCTCAGTCTTTGAAACATGATGCTGTAAATGGGAAATCCTAAAGAGTGTTCTTTATCATTGCACGATTGAACATGCACATGAAATGATTATATTATATTTAATGCCTTATTTAAAAACACCACCCCTAATTTGTGCATTTAGCTGTGATATGGAGACAGACCCATGGCTGTGAAGTGACGCGTGTTCATTACCCCACACCGCTCCACACTGCTCCACGGGGCTGGAAGCTCTGCTGACATAACAGACTCTAATTGGCTCAGGGTTCACTTTCAGTTCTGACATTACAAATACATACAGTCAGTCAGTCTCTCACACACAGACACACACTCACAGACACACACACATCAGCCACATGTCAAGCACCTGAGGCTAAGCAGAAGGAGTTGATGTATAATTAACTTGATATTGGAACTATCCCAACCCCTCCCCCTGTGTGTGTGTGTGTGTGTGTGTGAGTATGTATGTGTGTGAGAGAGAGAGAGAAAAAGAGAGAAAGAGAGAGAGCCACATGTGTCTGAGTTGATTTGGGCTGAGCTTTGAGTTGTGAAGAAGCAAAGTGAAGAAAATAAACAGACAGTGATTACTGAGGATCGTCTCCTTTGTTTACACCGCAGACGATAAATAATGGAGAAAAATCTGAAAGGTCATCCACCCGTCTACTGTCTCTTTGAGGCCCTGAATTTGAGTTTTTGGGCTGTTGCCGTGCTGATTTTATTGGTAGAGCAAGAGAAATGAGAACAAGAAACTTGAAAAAATGAATAACTAAAGATTATAATCTCTTCTCCTGATTGATCTGGAGTTATACTGACAATTTCCAAACAAGTAGTAAGCAACAGAAACCAAACCATTTTTCTGTACCAGGCCTGGAGAGTGTTATTCTACAGTGAAGTTTGGACTTTTCTGCTCTTTTCTTACGAGGATTGACTCACTTCTGAATCCAGCCTCCAGTGGGAACTTGGAGAAAAAGGAGTTTCTGGCTCCCCTGTGTCAGATTGTAGCCTGTGGTTTTGCAGCCAGGGTTTACACTGATCACCTGTAGACTGGGGGGGGGGGGGTTTACTACAGGATCCTCTTCACAGGACTCCTGAGCTTTTTTTTTTTTTTTTTTGTCTCTGGGTGGGTAATGTCTTTTGAAGGAGAGTGACTGAACGCCATCTGTCCATGAGACTGCTGTGCACCACTTTGACTCAAGTGTCTCCAAATATTCAGGGGGAGCTGAAACATCTATCATTCTTCAACCTTGAATGTTTGATTTAATTATTAATTTATTTAATTTATCATTCAAGGTTAAGCTGGTGTAAGGTTCAGTAAAGTTCAGCGTAATCAGCTACAGCTGGCTGGATGGGAATTTTGACATTCATGAGAAAAAAAAATAGATTGCAAAATATATATTTTTTGTAGAACTTGATTTTTCCTTCTCAGAATGGTTTGGAAGGAGGAATGAGAGAAGTGGCTTCGAAGTATCTGAGAGAGAAGAGGGTTTTGTTGGTAACACTAGACATTAAAACTATGACCTACTAAAACTTGTGTTACTTTTGCTAAATATGTAAGAATAATAAATGTAGACTACTAGGATATTTTTCCCAGAAACAAACAAAAAATATGTAACATAAAACAGGAGCAATGTGCGTTTCAACCGCTTTCCTACTGACCCAATACTGAGGAAAACGCAGGTTGGTATCCCTGATATTGATCCGATACAGATACTGATTGTGCCAATTAGACTGGTTGTAAATAAGAATACATATATCAATAAAATGATATATTTTTCTATTTTTTCCATAATTTTTCCATTTTCTCCATATCTCAGTATCGATTTGCACATCACTAGTCCAGGGTTATTTGATCTCCTTATTGAGAAGTCCCTAAGGTCCAGTCACTTTTGGGGGTGGGACCTGCAACACTGATGTTTCTGATTGGTGGAGAATCTGCAGTGCTTCTATTCCACCCTCCTGCTATCCACGATAAAATGACTCCCCTCCCCTGCTACGATGGACTTGTTTTAGTACCTCCTAAACACTGGTCTTCTTTGAGCCTGACAGTGTGAATGTGTCTCTGTCAGCTCCCTGTGTTGACCTTGTAAAGTGGAGACCTTCAGCTGAGCTTAGCGGTGGATACCCAGTTAACAACACAGAAGTATCCGAGGATGATCTCAAGCAGTTTGAGGGGGATGCACGCTGCTGAAAGTTACCTATTCACAGGTTTGCCCCTCAAGCCACAACACTGATTGATCTGTGCCACAGCTTTGAAAACTGTCTTTTTGCTTTAAGTTGGGGACTTCCAAACTTTTTTGAAAGAAGTTCACCTTTTTATTTTATAAAAATGGCCAAGGGTGAACTATTTCTTTCAGTGCTTTCTGTAAAAATAAGTCATGATAGGCCTGATTTCTTATAGACCTACTAAAACCGTACAAACTGGATCACACACAGAGCTGATGCTCTTATCATATACAACGTGGATTATGTCTGTTATATGAGCAAATAACACGTGCAGTCCATTTAGCATGTCTGTATTCGTGCATATGCAAAATCTATGCAGTTTATCAGAACATGCAAAATACTTGAGGAAAGTGGTACAAATGTAATCATTTAGCATTTACAATGTAATTTATCAAACCTCAAACTGATTGTGGTTAGTGCTTTTGAGTCTATATTTAGCATGTTTGAAAGGCAGGTGCAATTCAAGGAGGTGAGAAGGAGGCATAAATGCAATGAGCGAGAATCTTCCATTCATGTGTCAACACATATGGACTGTCGTTGAGAAAAACAGTAGAAACATATTATCCATCCAGCAATGACATTTTGGAGCAGCTGAATGTCACAAAAAGAAGCAATGTCATATCTTCTATGGAAAACTCCTTGCAACGCTGCATTTTCTTGCGTCGGGATCATTCCAGCACATTAGCACAGTAAGTGCTGGTGTCTCCTACAGAACTTTTTCTGGTGTACTGTCCCAAGTGTTGAATACTTATATGGGATATCACGCAAGATGGATATATCTAGTCCCCACGTATCTCTGGAAGCCTTTATATTTATCACCCTATGATAAGAGCAACTGTCTATGAACGCGGAAAGTCCAACACTGTTTCTACTCCCCCAAAGACGTCTTGATGTAAGTTACTGAAAACATAGCTTTTTTCTTTTTTTTATTTATTTTACATAGGACATCGCAATGAAAAGCACCATGAATGAGATTCAATATTGTGGCATGCTTGATACAAACAAAACTGACCTCTTACAGCCACTAGAGAGCAGGAAATGGTAAATAATAATTGCACATACAAAATCCTCATTTGAATAGGGTGGTCAGAATCACTTTTGCAACTATTATCAACTGTGAACGCAACCATAGTAGATCACCCACAACACATCCACTAACAGCACATGCAATTTTGTTCATGCCTGCTTTAAGTCAAGAAAGAGCATTTCAGGCATTTTGAACGCCACCATCTGTTCTCTCCTTCTCAGTCTTGATTCAATGAAGCTGACATTGTCCTGTTCAACACAAGCCAAGAGAATACAGTGTATGAGTGTGTGTGTGTGTGTGTGTGTGTGTGTGTGTGTGTGTGTGTGTGTATAGGCAGGGATAACAATTTAAAGGCTGGAGTGAGTAAAAGACACCCAGGGAGGCCGTCCACAGGAGATTTCACACACACAGGCACAGTGTTATATTTCCCAGGTGGGCATATAGCTCCCTCCATAACCCACTAAAACATGTTGACTTGTTAACATGTAAACACAATGAAATGAAGATCACCGTGTTCCCTCATACAACATATCATCCACGCTGAAAGAAGAAAACAGCACCAGCAGCATCAGCACCATCAGCCTGTCAGCACAGAGAGAGACATCAGCTGAGGTCAGGGTGTCATCTATTGACTGGGACAGGAGCTGTGAGCTGGATCAGATCATATCACAGATCTGATACCTGATCAGATGAAAGCTGCCAGGCTCAGCTCTACCACCTTCACTGCAGATGATGCTGTGAGTGTTTGCTGATACGCGTCATTTCTGAGATGCTGAACTGTCTGATTCAGGCTTAGTCATGTCTTCCTTTTTGGTGGTAGAATTATGTCTGAGGGGATTTTACAAAATTCCCCAAAACATCTGGGTTTTTTCTCAGCTTGTTCTACAGACCATTGATATTAATTATAAAGTTCTGCTCTGGGCTATTGGCATTATCCTGATGCACCAACTTGTCAAGATGTTGAGCAGGAAAACATGCTTTAACTGTTCTCTCTGTACTCTCAGACAGAAAATGCTGACAAACTGTAGATAAACTGTGGTTCCAATCTTTTCATTGAGGTTGTGACTGGTGGGAGGCATCGTGTACTGTCTGTAGAGCTGGCACTGTTTCTGTCAGCAGAACATTCAAAACACCTCAAAATCTAAATTTAACTTTAACTAAGATTATGAGGTATTATCTATATTTTGCACAAGCAAATCAAATGTATTTCTTTTTATTTAAGCATTTGATAAGGAGTTAATATAGAAGCCCACTTCCACCAGTTAAAACATTAAAATTGAAAACATGGCTTTTTTGAGATTTTTATTTTTGGCCATACTAAGTCAAAATTATGAGATTAAGTCAACATTTTAAGATTTTTAAAAATAGTCAACATTTTGAGATAAATAGTCAAAACAATAAGAATAAAGTCAACATTTTTAGATAAAATGGTTGAAATTTTTAGATGATAGTCAGAATACTTAGATAAAAAGTCAAAATTTTGAGATAAGAGTCAGCATTTGAGGAAGAAGTCATTTTTTTTTAGATAATCCATTGAAATTTGAAGTAAAAATTGTGAGGAAAAATTAAATTATTGAAATAAAGAATTGAGAAATTAGTCAAAATGATTGGGATAAAGTCTAAGTTTTGTAGAGAAAAACGGCTAAAACATTGAGATAAACATTCAACATGTTGAGATTTAATATAAAAGTCAATGTGGAAATGCAAACTCAAAATTTTGAGATGAGAGTCAGCATTTGAGGAACGAGTCCATTTTCTTTTTTAGATAAGCCGTTGCAATTTAAAGTCAAGGTTGTGAGGTACAATTAAAATTTTGAAATCAAAAATAGAAATTTCGAGACAGTTGTAAAAATGATTAGGAACAAGGCAAAATTTTGAAGAGAAAAACAGTCAAAATATTGAGATAAACAGTCAAAATGTTGAGATTTATAACAAAAGTTTTTATATAAGTCAATGTTGAAATAAAAAGTAAAAATTTTGACTCATAATTTTGACATTTTATTTCCAAATTTTGACTTGAAATACGCAGATAAAACCAACAATTGTAAAAATCTAGAATTTTTTTCTACACAGAAAAGGAGCTTTTTAAATCAATGTATACTTTACAAAGCTACTTTTTTGTCTTTGAGCATCTTTGGGTATTGTTGCATGATTCACAAGAGGCCAGGTTATTTTGGGGTTATTAGAATATGATCACTCTCCTCTATCCAACATGTTTCATTTTTGGACTGAGTTCTTCATTGGACAAGCTGTAAAGTACAACAGAACATTCCTGTAACTGTAGTTTGGTTGTGTGCAGTTGTGCAGTATCTGCCTGTCGAGGAATAGCCTTAATTTAAAGTGTTTCACGGTGAAGAGCTTTGATTGAGAGGGTTCCTGAAGTGCAGCTGCAGTCGCTCTGATGAGTTGCTGAATGGGCAGATTTATATCGAATCTGAAAAGTGAATGTGAGCTCCTTTCTCAGTGGGCCTCTGCCAGTTTCTTCACTTAGTTTTAGCCAAACTTGGCATGAGGTCCCAGTAATTCTGGTCCTTTGCCTGCAGGTGGAAGAACCTGGCTGGATCTCTGCTAAATGTTGTTCTTGGGAAATCAAAGAGAAGCAGTTTGGCCTCCTCCTGCAGAGCTGGATACTGCTGGGTATATTTGACCCCGCTCCACGCTGCTTCAGCCTGAGGCGTCAGAATTGAAGCAGTAAGCTTTGCATGCTGAACTCCCAAAACACTCCAGAAGATTCTCCTCTGAAATTTTCATGGTAGGCTGCATGTGCGAATAAAAACAAGCTGAAATTCTTTCCATCACTTCACCCATAATTTCTCACACCAGCCTCAGGTCCACTTTCATGAAGAAGTTGGGTGAGCGTGTTACGGGGAAGAGCTGAATACAGGAAATACATAAACATGACTTAACACAACAGAATCCATGCCAGAGCTGAACAAGATTTTCTTTCTTTCAATCTTCTAAATAAGTTGTGTTCTCCTTATTCATGGGTGCTTGGCATGCATGTTTATGTGTGTCACATTTTTCCAACAGTCTAAAGTGCACTGTAGTGAATCTGCACTTCATCTGTAGTCAATTGATCTTTCTATAGTGCCAAATCACAACAGATACTACTTCAACTTTTACCCCTTTTTTAAAGTGCAGATCTAGATGGTAAATGTTAATGATACGACCCAGCACATGAGGGTGAAGGGAAGCAACATTAACCCCCTGTAGCCTGGTGCAACAAAGTTATTCATCACATAAGAAATAAGTGCAATTTCAACAGAATTTAAGGTGATAAAACAAAGGTAGAATTGTTACAAGAAAAAAACAAAGGAGGGTGCAGATGACCTAGCGAGGTCACCTGCACCCTCTATCCACTGTCCTCTCTCCTATCCAATAAAGGCACAAAAGCAAAAAATAAATGAATAAAAATAAATGAAAAAAAAAAACTTCTTACAAAACAGCTAAAACAAATCTAAATCTCCTAAAAAGAAACAGATACAAATCATAAACTGACAACATACCACCTCCTTACAACCATACACTGTATATAGAATGGACACCGTTGCTCCACCTTTTCCATTGTATGGTTTTGAAACTAAAATAGCCCCCTTACTGGAGCCTCCAATGTGCAGCTAGATTCTGAGCTGTAGAGAATTTGGGTAGAACTGGGTAACCAAAAAGTTATCGCATTAGTTATAGTGGACATTGGAGCAGGACTGTCTGACAGAAACAGAATGAGAGAGCAGAAGAAAGCTAGAAGGTGAAGGCACGGGTTAGAGGCTAAAACACGAGTTAAGGTGTTCATGGTAATGTTCATTCCAACCAACATGCAGCGGTTCTTCTGCAGTGATCTGTTCAAACCTGACAGTTTATCAATAAAATGAAGAGCCAGGTTATGTTTGCTCTGCTTGATGGATGAGCACTGATTCGCTAATGTGACATGTCTCAGCACTGAGCTGTGAATCGCGCTAAAATCAGACTACAAAACTACTACAAACTGAGTTCATACAGTTTGCTTCCTAAGCAACACCGAGCGTCTAAATTACAATACCTTATGGTTATCTTCATAGGCACCGAGCACCCACAGATATTGCCGAGGACCAACATGTGCCAGTCATGTCAATGCAGGCCTATGAAACCCCTCCCCATAGAATACAACACATTGCAATGTTAACAAACAAATACTTCCAAAATTGGCTATTCAAAGAGGGCAATTCATTTCATGACTGAGATATGGGCACTGAAAGTGGATAAATTTGTCTCTAAAAAGCCAAAATTCACCTGCAATGTCAGCTCAACTGGTGAGTGTACGACTACCAGAACCAGAGATCACCAAACCTCTGAAACTTGCACCGGCTGTCCCTGTAACATGATGCAGTTCATAACGGTCTTTTTGTGGCCTGTGGTGCCTGAAAACCGCTTGTCAACAATGAGACAAGCACAACTGAACCACGTCACTTTACTGAACTGTCACAAGAGTTTTCCAAGGAGCAGGAACCTTGGTGCTATGGCAGAGCAGTTCATAAAACTGAGAAAGACAAGAGGAAACACTTTCCTGATCAGGAATTAACAGCACTGGTGAGTGACAGAAATCAATTAAGTCATATTTATGTTATAAATGCTTTAAAACCGGCGCTTCAAATGATTTAGGTTGTAGAGTTTGTCTTTGATTTGTTTGTTTAGGCCTTGTCATATAACTGTTATTGCTGTGAATGCAGCAAGGCATTCACAGCTTATGTTCTTCTATTTTCAAAAAGTTTATTGCTGTGAATGCAGCAAGGCATTCACAGCTTATGTTCTTCTGTGTCAAAAAAGTTTAAGATTCTTCTTATTCTTCTTCTCTCTTCCGCCCACTTTTTTGGATCGCTTCTTCTCCCACAAATTTCAACCGATTTTCACCGTTCAAACTTTAAAACGACCGGCTCGTTCAGGACTGGTGCGCTATGACTTTTCAGACCGGTTTCACTCATACTTTCAGAGATATTTCACTTTTTTCACAATTTTTCTTCCATCTGGAAAGCATGGGAGATCTTCAGATTCTGATGATTTCAGGGAATTACTTCAGCCTCATTCAGACCCTTCTCATTCAGTCATACTTTCAGCCAGAAACTTCATTCAACCTGCAAAATGTTTAGCCATCGTTTGGCTTTCTTCAGTATATTTCACCTTCTTTCTAGCATTTATAGTTTCTTCACAAAACTCCTTCAAAGGTCATGAAGTTTATCAGCCCTTGCAGCAGTTTAACATTGGTGTGTATGTGGTGGAATGTTCAAACTGTAGAGTGAGGATTTGAATTTTAGAGTGTGGACCAGGAGAGAAATGACCTGGAAACTTTTTGGATAAACAGGCCCAGGAGCCACAAATTTCACTCCACATACTCAAATTTGGGCTCAAAACGTAGGTAATCTTGTTCTGCCTCTGATTAATGACCCTTGACACCAAAAGGACAAAGGACAAAGCCTGCAGGTGGCCAACTGTCACAGAAAGTCNAAAAATGTTCCTTGTCTGACTGAAATGTCATTTAAAGTGAAAATATTTGATTAAATTCAGCCAAACACTGCCAGTAAACAGTCTTTTTGATACGATCATGTCTTCAGTTTTAAGCCTGATACTCTTTGCTTTAACCTCTCATCTCTACACAGATAATGACTTCAAGGGATTTGAAGATGACTTTTTCCCAGAATATAAATTTAGTAAAAGCTCAATATTGATCCAAGAAAAGCTGTATCTTTGAGTTTGCAATGGCTTTCTCAAGTGGCAGGGGAAGAGCTTATAGTGGTGAACACAGGTTGGACCCCCTTTGCCTTCAGAACTAATTCTTGGTGGCACAGATTCAACAAGATACTGGGAATTTTGCTCCGTATCAACATTACAGCATCACACCAACAAAAATCTGGGCGACAATGAAATACTCATGTGTTTTAATCAGGGTTGCCAGGTCAGACTGACAGCTTCCAGCCCAATTCCAATGTAAAACCCACCCAATCCAATGAAATCCAGCCAAAATGTCAAAGTTGCCACACACCAGTGAAAAATCGGGAAAACGTGCAACAGAAAACTGTGTTACTTTGGGCTTGGTGCAAGGATACCAGAAGTGCTTTTAACAATTTTCGTATTATATTTTAGGATTCATATTTTTTTATTTATATTTATGATTTTTCTATTTCACTTAGTTTCTGGGAATTTAGTTAGGAGGTGCTGGGGCGACGGCCCACTGCACGGCTGGGTTGGCACCTTCTCCTCTTTTGTTTCTTTTAGCCGGGGTCTCCAGCTCTTTTTGGTTGCTTGTGTACATTGATTTGTTTTTATGGAAAAAACAAAGACTGGGATTAAATTTGTCCTTCCAAGTGCTGTCCTTTGTTTATGATATGGTCTCCACAAGTCTTGAGTTCTTTTTCTGTTTTAGGGAGGCCGTAACAAAAGCAATAAGTTCATGAGACACCATATTTGCAGCTATGGCCTGTTAAGTTCGGCAACATTACTTGTTGCAATTTTGTGACTTTGGCCCAAAAATATTGCTCAGATTGAAGTTACAGATGTCCGCTATTTCCAAGTGTAAAGTAATAACTACATGAGGCACCATATTTGCAGCTATGGCTTGTTTAATTCAGCAATGTTACTTGTTGCAATTTTGCAACTTTGGCACTGTAACTGTGAATGAATCAAACTTCAAATGAACCATTTTTCTCAACAGTCTGGTTTGTCAAGATGGGGAAAGCTGGGCACAAATGCAGACAAAAACCAGGGTTCTGAAGGTTACCACAGGGGGTAACCACTGAAAAAGCAAAGAAAGCTGAGCCAGGCCAATCGGGCTCCTTAAGCAAAAACAAGACTCAGAGAAGTGGGAGCCAAACCACCACTGCCAAGCAGCTGAACTGAAACCAAAGTGGAGAAACTCCTGATAAGGAGAACACAAAGGTAGGCCAGGTTCTTTAAACTCAAAGAGCTGGGTTCAAAAACCCACAGATCTCATCTACTGGTATCTAATGGGTGCTTGAAGCAAACACAGAGGAGAAACTAAGACACACACAGAAGCTCAGGAGTTCACAGACAACTGCTCACAGTCTCTGATGGTGAAACAATGAGTCAGTGACAAGGACTGGAGTCACAGCAGCTTTAAAACCTCAGCACAGCTGCTCTGAATGAGGAGCAATCAGGCACACACACACACACACACACACACCTGACTCTGCTCAAAGATGATCATCTCCCCAACACAGGGAGGCTGAACTGTGTACTTCTCACATGATTTACAAAGAGCAATGTTACATCTGTTCCCTTTGTGGCAAAGATCTTACCTCAATATAACTCACTCCTTTGTGATTCTCACTGTACTAATGTCAGACACTAAGAATAGAGAAAGAAAAGCCTTTCAGGCAAAATCTGCTCCTCCAGTTCTTACTTTGAAATTCAGTTTTACTTTCAAGTACCAAAACATGCAAAAATAGAGACAAAGTTTAAAAAACTGAATTTATGTGTGTAATTCCCTCGCTGTGTTTCTCGTTTGTGAGCAGAAAGTAGAGAAAGCAACACGACCTTATTGACTTGACACCGTACAGAAGCAGGTCACAACACTCCACTGCACCCCGCCGCGTCTCCAGAAGGTGTGCGGGAGGGATAACAAAACATTCACCCACATCCCTGGTGTCCAAACACTCACCCTGGGAAAACACACCCTTGTTTTCAGCTCTGAGGTTGTATCAGGTGCTGGATGGCTGCCACACTCCAACAACCATGCTGTGATCCAGAGGGGGGGAGTTTGCTGTGACAGACGAGCGCACCCTGCATCGTTCCAGCACATCTTTCAATCAATATGGACCTTTCCCAAGTTATTTTCTCAAACTTAGACAAAGACAGAAGTGTTTCAGAGTTAACTTCATTCTGTACGTCCCACTGAGTTCCTTCAACATCAAACACTTTTCACCACTGACCCTTGGAGTTTCTTTGAGCCAAATGTTTTCCAAATCAAATTTTGCTCTAAGATTGCCTCTCTCTGTTTCAACCAAATCCATTTTAATCTGATTGGTGTGTGGGATTGAATCGTTCTATTTATGCTGTTCATTGATGTGTGGTAATTGAGAAATGATTCTCCAGTGCGGAGTCACATCTCTTATGCAATACAAAGATAGACATGATGCTTTGAAGTAAAGAATCACACTGCAAACTCAGAAAAGAAATAACAACTTTTGTATAACTTATAAATATAAATAAAGTCATACATATTAAGTTCAATGTGATGTTGAATATCCAGGTTCCAGTTAACCTTAATTCCAATTCAATCCAACAGTATTTTTGAAATTGTCTAAAACAACCAATGTTGACCAAAGTGCTGTACAGGAGCAACATTTCACATATCAGTTGCTTGACATGTTTGTCTGATATTATAGGCACTTCAACTAAAGTTTGCACAACGTCCCGTCCCGATCAGGGGCGGAGCTAAAGGGGTGGCTGGGGAGGCACTGGCCACCTCTGGAATCTCACTGGACACTTTGGGTGCCACTCCTGGTGATTCACAGTGCATGTGTGCTGAGACCGATACTTAAATTTCAGTTTCTCTTCTCTTTGTTTGCTCCTCTCACTCACTGTGCTCTCATTCTGCTTTACTGTGAGTGTTGACACTAAGTTATGTCACCCAGCAACAGTTCAAAGCCTAATCCTCAAAAATAAAAAAAAGTACATAAATTGTCTAGAATCGCACTGTTGTCTTGTTCAAATCTAAAAAGTAGTCAAACTTGTCAGACAAAACCTACAAAGGGTGAATACTCTAATGCTTACAGAACTGATCAACTGATCAAATCTAGGTTTTTTTAATTGAATATTTGAATAAAATCAAAGGCAATCTGATTTTTTTTTTTTTAAGATTGAATATTCTTATAAATTGGAAACAGCTCTATATGCAACTGAGTTTTATTGTGATCACAATTATCAGTTATCTTCATATCCCTTTGATTTGAACTATTCCTTTGAACAGCAAACAGCAATTTCTTAACTTACTGCAATCACCCTTTAATATCTAACTTGTTTAACACCACAGTAAGTATAAAAAAGTTATTGTATCAATGCAAGACAATTACAAAACTGTGTAAACACTACATTTTTAAGGGGCAGGGGGGTTTGTGTGTGTGTGTCTATCAACTGTTATAGTAATAATTATGGAGTATTCTAAAAAGAAATGCTGCACAATCAGAATTATTTGAAATGAATAAGTTATTGCCATAACATAACAATGTAAATGTCCCTGTTGTAGTTATTCAAATGTTTATGTTTATGTTTTTTTTTTTGTCTTGGCTAAAACTATTTTAAATGTATTCGACTTGCTGACGCATATTCATGTATAATGCATTTCTACCCCAAAATCCATAGCACGCATATGTCTTTTAGGTGCTTGCATCGGGGCGGAACTCTGCCCTGAGCCATGCAGGGTTAAGAGTTGAAAATGTGCTCCAAGGAGAGACAGAAACAACCGAGTGCAGTGTGAATGAGATGAACAACATGGCCCAGGGGGAGGGGCTTGTAATTGTAGGGGAATAACTGATTTAGAAATGTTGCAGTAAAATAAACGGGCCTAGTTTAAAGAATACCCAGGGTATAATCCAGCCTAACCCTGGTATATCCTAGCCGGGGGGGTATTATCTGGCCCAGCTCAAAATATACCCAGAGTATAATCTGGTCTGGTCTATTTGAACCCCAGGTAGAGTCAGGGATGGGGGGGTTAATTTCTTCATTTAGTCATGCAGTACAATGTTGTTATAGTATGGTTTAATGGTTGACAGTCCTCATTTTTATACGCAGTTGCTATTCCTCTTTTTACCCCCATAATGAAGTTATAAATTATGCCACTGACTTCCATCTGAGAAGAGCTTTGGATATTCATGTTAAAAAATACAAAAAGTGAATGAAACCATCACCACAGATATTACTTGCACCTTTTCCGAGGTTGGTCCTAGTGTGTATCTCTACAGTATGGTGTGTGAGGTCACAAAGACACTCACTTAGATGGTCTATTTCAAATTTCTATGACTTAAATTGAGCAGTAAATCAGAGGACATGATAAATTTAGCAATTATAGGGATTATATTTATATAAAGGTATTACTATATGTACTGATTCACATATATGTTGTGGCAAGCATCACTTCAACGACTTCAACTGCTCCTCTCAGTAACATGGAAGCATGTTTGACATGGTCTGTGATGGAGTGTAACAGCTTCAGCAGGTTCCCCTCACCTCTCCCCCCGCTCGGAGTCAATTTCTCTAATCCTTTCTCCCTCTCTGTTGGATCCATCAAATCAGCGAGAAAACCACCACAAGCATAAATGTTAAAATGATAACAAGCTGTGCAGAGCGAAGAGGACGGACATATTATCCCATGACTCTCAGCCAGACTCAGGAGGGGACGTGCTGCAGAATCCTGACGGAGCAGGTAGAGGGAGGGGGATGGGGGGGTGGAGTGGATTTGGAGAAAAGCAGAGGGAAAATAGATGGAGTGTCTTGTTAGCATGTAACCCATGAAACTGAACATCACCTGAGAACACAGCACTGTCAAATCATCCCTCTTGTTAACAGCTGTGAGTGTAAACTACTATTCAAGAGAATCACCCGCTGAGAACAGGATGAAAATTACAACTCCTACAGGAGCACACAGCATCCAATTAACACATCCAGATGTTTCTCTCATTTAACCCTTCAATTAACACCTTGGGTTTTAGTGAATGGCACCACAGAGAATGAAAATGTGTCATTGAGCAGAAACTGGAGATTAATTCATTCTGAATTGAAATGATTCCTGTAAAAATGGTCTAAAATTAGGACGTAAAAAACAACTTTGTGCTTTAGAGTAAACAGATAAAACAGCGAGAGCCTCTTGCAGAAGCACTAAAGAGGGTATGAGTACAAAGTTTACAAGCCCAAGATTTAAGAAATGTGAAGCTAAAAACTGTTGGGGGGAAAAAAGGTTGTCATATTTAAAAATTTAAAAAAAGGTTCATAGGAGTAAACTCTTTAGGCGCCACTTTTTTTTTTCCCAATAAGATATTCAGCTTTAATATCACTAATTCAAAATGTTGTAGCTTGAAATAGGATAAAGGCATACTGAAAATGAGAAATATCATCAGTATATCCCAAAGTTTGTGATGGGAGTAAATCTACTAATCTAATTAGCATATTATGACATCACCAGGAGGTGGTCATATAATGGCTTGTACCACGTCATCAGCTATTTCTCTGCTTTTTACTCAACCACCAACCCCCTCAACAAAAAGCAGTGTTTTGATAACCCCTGCGACACCCTCCACCATGGACCTCTAAGCATGGTCATTTTTTTTCTCACTAAATTTTGCTTTCTTTCGCTCTGACAGGTTCCTATTCTCCTCAATCAAGGGCGGTTTTTAAACTACAAACTCCAAGACTTTGGATAGAAACATGCCCAAAAATATTATTTAGATTAAAGTTACATATGTCCGCCATCTCCTGGTGTAAAGTACTAACTATATGAGGCATCATATTTGCAGCTATGGTTTGTTAAATTCAGCAAAGTTGCTTGTCGCAATTTTCTGACTTTAGCACTGAAAGGTTGAAACTTAATTTTAATTGGCATTAAAAATGTCTAAAAAGTCTTAAATTTGACTAATCTTGAGCTGTAGGAACCCTAAAGGGGTTATTTTCCTATGTTTTTTATATTTCAAACAATATAGCGAGTAATAATGCTAGATGTTTGGACGAAATGTGCAGATTTTCAAACCTCTACATAAACACATTGCAGAAATCCAATAATTCGTCTGTAGACTGATCAAAACAAGATCCCACATTACCAGAGGGGCACTATTGACACTATATTAAGACTTTGAAAAAATCATAATACCCCTCTTTAAGATTGAAGTATCATGACACAGCAATTTTCTGACTCTAGCGCTGAAAGGGTGAAACTTAATTTCAATTGGCATTAAAGATGTCTAAAAAGTCTTAAATTTGGCTTACCTTGATTATCTATTGTCATTATATTAAGACTTTAAAAAAATTACAATACCCCTCTTTAAGATTGAATCATGACGCAGCTGCTGGACACTCATGCATCTCCACACTCAGTCTGTACCTGCTATCATCTTAGTGTTGTCTCATCATTCGCACATGATTGCGCAATCACGTGAGAATAGATGGTGCTTAAAGTATTTCACCAACCAGAATACGAATTGATTAAACATAGGGAGGGAGGTGAAACGCCAAGCAACCCCCTCCCCTCGATATAACTGCACCAGATCAAGCTCTTGAAGATATACACACTAATTAATTTTTCCCCAGATAAGACGTACATTAAAAAATATATATGTGAGCCAATTCTCCAGGCTTTTTTTCAGTTAATTCTGCAGATCTATACTATCACTGAACACATCCCTGCCCCCTCTTTAAGTTTGGGGCTTGACTTGCAGCAGTTGCCTCTAAGACAATAGTGGTTTTGTTATCTGCTACACTCTGTATAATGAAATGATTCAAGGAGCCCTGAAAAGAATGTCAGGAGCTTTGAGTCCCTCGACACATTTCTATTTTAGAAAGTCACAACTACGTTTTCTACGTCTGAGAAACTGGGGGGGAGTCAATCAAACACCTTCACCACAGCTCCTTGAGTTTAATTTGCACAGAGGAAATTCTGTTCCCTGTTGGGGTTTTTTAATAAGACTTAGTCATCACAAGTGTGCTCTGAGTCTCCCAACAAGTAGGTTTGTATTTTTTCACTTTCATCTGATTATGTGAGCTGGGCAGCTTTTGTTCCTCTCTCCCATCAGAGTGAATTTGTTTTATTGTTTTGTGTCTAAGAGTTTTTGGGAAACTTTTGGAGACACTTCTGGAAACTGGACGCCATCTTACAGCAGCTAAGCGATAAAAGCAGAGCTCATATTTCATTCCTTTCAGTAGAAAAAAAGTCATATTCTGTCTATCTGCCAACTCCCCTATAGAGCACAGCTGCTTCCTCTGACCGTGACTTGAATGTGTGTGTGTGTTTACTTCAATCTATGAGTGTGTATCAACAAGCGAACAGTTGAACGGAAAGTTAAAGCGCTCTCTCCGGCCTCATCCTCAGACCTCTCAGTGGGAATCTAACGCTTGCTTTCAGAGTTATGACGAAGCTAATGGCAGGAGGACATCGCTGAAAAGCCTGTTATTGGTTTATAATTATGTTTTAATACAAACAAGTCGTATTATTGGGACATTTTGATGGTAGATGCTGCTCCGGTGATGTTTATCCGAACAAGATGCGCTACAAACTAAGTGCAAATGCGATATGCAGCCATTTAGCCGTGACATTCACTAATGCATTACTAAAAGGAGAGCGGTTAATGAAGAAAATGAGTGTTTGGGCCATTTTTTTGTGGTTTTGTTTACAGACAAAAAAAGAAAAAAAAACACATTTCTAAGAATCCGAAGGCCTGTTCATCAACTAATGTGGAGGAAAGACAAGACACAAACTCTTATAAAAGCAGCCTGACAGGATTTTTATGTGAAAAACAGCCATCGTGGATTTTAGTTCAATCACACACACCAACTGATGCTTTAATTTAAAAGTGAGCTCAGACGTCCTGCTCTTTTATATTGAGTTATTATTCTCTCGAGGTACATTAGAGCAAGATCTTTGAGACGTGGTTTGTCAGGAACACTTGTTTTCAAATGAAGTCTTAATCTACAGAATTTATTCAGCTATTTCCTTTGCATGTAGCAGCTGCTTCATTGATTATTTAAGCCTGGAAAACCCCTTTTTTTTCCCTTTGTCTGCATTTGTTCTTTAGGCTGAGCAAAGTGTTCGATGTCAGTGTTAATGGAACAATGATTTTTTTTCTCTCTCTCTCTTTTTAAATTGCAGTAAAGATAAGTAGATATGATTCATTGCTGTCAGTGACTGTCACCAGAGATGTGGGGTCCTGATGATGGAGGGTGGCCAACACAGATGAGATAAGGAGAGAACATGCGTCACACGACAAGAAACAATGTGTGTTGGATGTTGGAAGTAACTCAGAGTGTTCTGACAGGACAACAAGAATCATTTATCTACAGCAAGTCTCAACCATAGACTGTGTATAGAATGGAACGCATGCTTTCGCCTTGCACTGTTGGGTAAGTGGCACAAAATATTGAGCTTTAATATTTCAACAAAGGAAGTAACAGCGTTAAACAAGGCATAACTTTTTGTTGGGGTTAAATTTTTCATCTTGACCAAAGTGCATTAACTAAAAATTCTCACATTCACTGTTACTTGTTATTAAGTGTTACAGTGCATTACACTCATTTTGCATGAAAAAAGTGCAAAAGTAAGGAAAAAAATGTGTATCTTCAGTCTGCCATCTCAACAACTCAGCTTTGGTTGTGCAACAAAACAATGTTTACAAGACACAAGACCAATCACATACTTCTACCAAGTGACAGAGATGGTTAAATAAGTTTGAGGTAATTTAGATACTCCCCTTATTAAAATAAAGAAACTTGAAATGTGCTCAACCTTTTGGTCAAGGAGGAAGTTGAAGAGTTATTGTGTTTAACTGAAGTGATGAGGTCACCACATGAGTATCTCCCAACTGGTTTAAGGGGTGGGCCTTACCAAGGTCTGCCGTGGTTTCAACTTTTACTGTTGTTGGGTTTTGAAGTCAAAAGAATCTCATTTCTGGAGCCACCATAGTGCAGCCAGTGTCTGCAGCTACACAACATCTTCATAACACTGCAGTGTAAGGATGTGAGAAAAATGTCTGAGGTGTAATAATTTTCTAAAGTTGTTTTTTTAGTTTAGTGCATTAAGAGACAGAGATTTTGACCTACACTGCACCCAGTCACTAGGGTGAGCACTTTTTGTGGAGACTTCAGTAAGAGCGGACTGTCAAGGCGTCCACTGATTGTACAGTCTATGGTCTCTGTGGACAGGAGCAGAAGCACCTATACAGGTCTGCATGTAAGGTGATCAACGAGGCCCCAAAGAGTTGACCGTACCCTGCAGAGCCAAAAGGCCCAAGGAGACATCTTTAAGAAACCAGGGCACTCAGGACCCACTACCATGGAGCCAGAAGCCACACAGAGCCCCAGGGGTCACGCCCTCTGGGAGGAGGGGGCCCAACACTATCCACATGAGAGTGTGGGTCCAGATCCCAGGTCAGAGTGGACAGGACTGAAAAATGCTTTAACCTCCATTACACAGATCTTTACCAATCAGCAAGCAGACTAAACTTGATTCTGATTGGTTAAAATAAATCAATAAAATAGCAGGAGGTATTTGGAAAACTTAACCTTTAGACTACCCAACTAAGAAAGAGGAATTTTTTTGTCTTCACACTCCCTATTGCAATGGGTGAGTAATAACCAATATATTTTTTTCTTTTTCCAACAAACCTTTTGGTTTTTAGGATATTGATCCTCTACCCAATGATTGAAGTGTTCCAAGTGTTTATCATATGAAATTTCATACAAATACCACAAATAGGAGAAAAAGTCAAGTAAAATGCTAATTTAGAAAGAAATGTATTACTCATAATTATATAGGGCCTTGAACAGTTTAATCTCTGTAAGTGGCACACAATATTGAGCTGTGATATTTCAACAAAGGAAGCAATAGCATGAATCAAGTCAAAACTGTTTTTTTGGAAAATGTTCCTCTTGACTTAAGTGCAATAACTAAAAAATTCCCACCTTCACTATTACTTCATATTAAGTGCTGCAGTGCATAAAATTCATTTAACCTGGAAAAGTGCAAAATTAAGGGAAAATTGTAAATCTTCATTCTGCCATCTCAACAACCCAGCTTTGGTTGTGCAACAAAACAATTTTTACAAGGCACAAGATCAATCAAATACCTCTACCAAGTGGTAGAGATGGCTAAGTAAGTTGCAATGTGGTGTCCATTACATGTCCATTTTTATCTTCTTTCCTGAGATGCCTGAAAATAACAAATTCAGATTGGTTCAGTGATTGGACTGACCAACCTCAGGAATTGCAAATAATGAGTTCTTGGATGGAGTCGGATGAATGTCCTCTCAAGTTTTAAATTGACACTTCAAAAGTCAAAAGTTTGGCGTCCGAGCTGGACACAATCTACGCAGTGAGTCCTTTCTGTTCAGTCTTCATTATCAGCCTGACCCGTGATCCTTTGGCTCCGTGGCGTCTCTTTGTGAGGCTGCTCGACTGGAGCTGGAAGCTGCTTTCCTCTGGAGACGCTCGATGAATTCAATGACCAAATTTGTGCCAAACTTGGAGAGCTTGGCACTGGACGAAACACTAACAGTCTCTGGGTACCAATTATAAGACCTAATTCAGTTTCAGAGCACAATATGGGACTCTCACATCCAATTTAAATCTAATGAGCTCAGTTATTCCAAATGATCAAACCTTTGGGGTCACTCAAATTGGCAAGTTGCCAGTATTGTTCTCAGTGGCACGCTTGTGTGTGTGAGGTATTTGAACGCTTCTCTGCACCCCTCTCCTCTCCAACTTTGCGTTTTATGCATCAGCTTAAGAACACAGCTCTTGTACTTCTGCTCTTAGGGGAGGGAATTTCAGAGCAGCTGTGCATCTTAAACAAGAGCATGAAATTAGTATTATTATTGGCAAGTTCACTCCTTTGCTCTGTACAAAACTTTGGGATAGAAGTTTCAGTTTGATGCATGGCCAGCATAGAAGGAAAAAACGGACCCAGAGCAAAACTAGGTTAAAAGCCACACCATGTATTTTTGTTTTCATAATCCAGCAAACAGAATGAAAGCATCAAATAAAACAAAATCTTTTCGAACCTGAGCAGAGGATTCACTCTTACCCAGTCTGACCTCCAAAAGCCCTTCAGAAGCAGATGAAATAAATCAAAAGAGATGGAGACAATAATGGAATAAAGATAAAAACCACTCGGACCACAGGGACACCTGAACATTTCTTCTCAGTATTCCACTCATCGTTCTTACTTCAAGGGTAATTGTCGTTTTTTTCTTTCCCTGAACTCTCTACAGCTCTTCAGGTTGTTTACCCACAACACATCTGGGTGTTAATGTCAGCGTACAGGGACACTTTAGATGTTTCTCCGCTCAGGTCAAGTGTCCAATGGTCGACGTGAGTGTCAATACTGAGTGAAGTGCTCTCATTTTCCCAGAATGCCTCGCTAAGCTCATGACCGAGTGTCTCGGCATCACAACAAGAACTTAGAGGTTTGGTTTATCACCACTTAGGTGTGACCTACTGTGACACTACATAACATGTTTTCTCAGTTTCTTTCAGTCTTGTTGTCTTCAGTTTGTGACCATGTGATTCCATGGGTTCATGTTTCTTTTATACTTTGATTAACAACCAAGTATTTACCCCCTTTGAACACATTTTTGAGTATCTACAGTGTTGTAAAATCCTTCATTTTGGTGTTAAGAAAAATTAAAGTTCACTGCAAATCTCAAGCATCCATTTAGGGTTTTGTTTGCTTTGAAATAATAAGTTTCTCCTGTCATTTTAGGACAAGCAACTACACTTGTGCAAATGTGTTCAAAACCATACACTGTAAAATGTGATTTTGCACATTTTATTCTATGTTGTTGGGTCTAAGCTCCCAACTGGCTATCAGCTGCTGTGGGTGTCGAAAGAAGCTCCAAGGCACAGATTCTTAGTTAATGCATTAGCAAAGGGGAAGTCTGGTCAGACATGCATCCAGCACTCTGACTCCTAACAGCTTCGCCCACTTCCCCGTTGTTCAGCTCTTTATTTGCAGTTAATCATCATATGGGCGTGATCGTATAGTCATTAGTCATGTAATATCACAACAAGATACAGTCAAATCATATTTAAATAGACACCATGTAAGAACATTGGTTAAGCAGCTGATATCTCCTTGACGCCTGAACAGTCAAGCAGATGACCTACTTTCTGCATGAGCAGTCTGTTCCAGGCGTAAGAATGATAACATTGATTACATCACAGCAATACAGCATCACTCTAACATTTCCCTCCTTTTTATCATTCTACAGCATTTTACATCAGTAGTATGTCATTTGTAAATACAATTTCAACATATACGTCATTAACAGCTGAGAGGAATGAAAAAAAACCATAGAACAATTTCACACCCCAGACTCTTCACCCGGCACAGTTCGATAACTCGCAACCACCAGTTGGTGTTGCACAAATGCAAGGTTCACAGCTCTAGAAACCATGGTTTTTACACACGGTCCTAGACAAGCAAGGAACACACAGATGACAATCAATACAGCAATAACAGGCATCAGAGTTTTCATCAGTACTTGCCACCAAGTGCCAGTCCACAGCCAGTCTATCCAGCTGGGAGAGCGTTCAGCACCAGGAGTGAGATCTTTAACATACTGTTGTAACTCAGTCAGATTTTGCAATGCTTTGTAAATATCACCATCAGTGCCTGTTTCGTCAGGAATGTAAGTACAACATGTGTCACCAATCATTTTACAAACACCTCCATTAGATGCAGTCAATAAATCCAAAGCCACTCTGTTTTGTAACACCATTTCTCTTAATGCAGACAACTCCTTTGTGACCCCATTACCCACTGCCCTGGTATCATTTATCAGACGAAGGAGAGCATAGCGGTTGATTTCAACATGGTCTCTTACCTCCCCAACACCCACCCAAGGAATTATGGACTGGAAAACCTTAGCTCCCCCTCCCCAGATCCTGTACTCCCAGGGGACCCCTGTGTCATGTGTGAGCCCCCACACATGAGTGTAAGATGGCACAGCTCGTTTACTTTTTCCTGAAAAATAAGGATGTGTTTCAGATGTCGTCATGAAGAACGAGTGATCGGTTAGTGCAACCATAGCACAGAGGCCTCCCCACTGTGCTGGGAGGTAAGGGTAAGCTTTATGACCACAGACATAATACCAGTCAGACAAAACACGTGTACCTTTGTTGGTGGGTGCAAGTGTTGAACATACAGGCAGTGTAGTATTTGGATCAAGTGTTACTTTCCATTTAGTGTTCATTTTACAGTCAGATGTTTTTCTCGTGTAATTTGTCTTACAATTACTGTTAGCCAAACAAGAAATGCACTTTCTTTCATCAAGTGGTGGACAGAATGACAAAGTCTTGTTACACAACTTGTGAGGTACAGTTCCCAGCCAGTTACTACCATTCGCAATTACGCATCTTGGAAAATAGGCTGGAGGCAAATGGTGAGTAAGAACGACGTTAGGCAACGCAACAGAGTCCTCGTCCCGTCCCCATGTAAGCAGATCTTTTTCAGCACTGCAATTTAAGTCCGCTACGACTCCAGTCGTTTCCGATAAGTCCAGTGGTTTCGAAAAGTCCGCATCGAGCCAGGACTGTTTCAAGCCTGGGTGTGTGGA
The DNA here is from genome assembly GCA_008086565.1 of Thalassoma bifasciatum. Lineage (NCBI taxonomy): Eukaryota > Metazoa > Chordata > Actinopteri > Labriformes > Labridae > Thalassoma > Thalassoma bifasciatum. The sequence continues at coordinate 3,922 of RPOG01002093.1, read as the reverse complement.
CAACCATATCAAACAAAGAGTGTTCCTCTTGGTCAGGTTGTAAGGCCACAAGGCCGAGTTCAGTGATGAAGACGGCAGATGAGAACAGGCATAGCAATTCCTGAGGTTGTTCAAGTGAGCAGAATGATTCATCATTTTCCACCATAAGTTGGTGGCATACCCATGAGGCACGCTGTCCACGCTCCTCTTTTCAGCATCCAAAGGTTTGTCAGAATCAGGAAATTTGACGTCCTGTAGCAGCCACCAGGTGGCGCCACCAAGTATGAGTATCATCACGACAGCCACAGCGCAGCACCCATCTCTGCACCGACTCTGACAGCGCCTCCGCTGTTCCTCGGTCAGGACAGGCATCGCCGCTCAGCATGCAGATCCACCAGGTTTTCTAAATGAGCGAGGATCTTTCCCCCGAAGAGGCTCTTCACGCCCGTTGAGACGAACCGTCACTAGAAGACGGCCCCCCTGTGTAGTTCGACTTCCCCTCACTCGTCTGGCACTATCTGCAGCTTACAGTGGCTGAGGTGTATCCATGTGCTCCTCTCTGCGATCTTAACAGCAGTTGGCGTGGAGAGCAGCACTTGGTAGGGGCCCTCCCAGCGTGGGCTGGACCAGCACTTCCTCTTGATGGCCTTCACGAACACCCAATCGCCTGGTTTGATGGGAGGGGTTCCCTGTGAAGGAGCAGAATCAGAAGGCAGTAAATTTGCATTGGAAACAGTTTTACTCTGCAAAACTCTCCTCATATATTCTGCAAGTGTTGTTTCCTCATGTGCCTGCTCTGTGTATGGCTCGAAAATAGGTAGCCTAAATGCTCTACCATAAATGATTTCAAATGGTGTTAAACCGTTCTCTGTAGGAGTGATTCTCATGTGTAACTTCACAAGGTCTAAACACTCAGGCCAAGGTCTGCCTGTTTCCTCCATGCATTTCTTTAATCTGATCTTGACTGTACCATTTGTTCTTTCCACAAGTCCTGCACTTTGTGGATGATAAGCACAGTGATTCTTCAATGTCATGCATAGATGTTCACTCATCTTTGTCACGATACTGTTTACAAAGTGTGTGCCATTATCACTATACATTGTCTGTGGAATTCCATAGTATGGAACTATGTGTTTGCAAATAGCTTTTGCCACAGACAAGGCATCGCAATGCTTAGTCGGAACTATTTCAACCCATTTAGAAAATGCATCAACTAACACTAAACAGTACTTGTATGTTCCATTTTGATTTAGTTCAATGAAATCCATGTGCATTGTCTGAAATGGGTATTCTGGCTTAGGAAACTTTCCCCTTTTCGGCCTCAAGTTCCCCTGAGGGTTGTGTCTGACGCAAGTTACACAAGCTTTGCAAAAGTTTTTAGAATAGTTGTTAAACCCGATGGTATAAAAGTGTTTCCCTATTATGTCTACCATTCCTCCTGTTGAGACATGGCAGGGACCGTGGCTCAAAATTGCTGCTGCCTTAAAGAGAGCTTTAGGCAGTACCGGTTTGTTATTAATGTAATAGAGATCATTCACTTTTACCCCACCCTGTTTTAACCACTGCTTTTGCTCTGGTATCGGTGCGGTCTTTTGCATGTCTGCCAGGATTTCGTGCGAAATTGGGTAGATTTCTTTGACTGTGTAGGTGTCAGATGTACCAAATGTGCCCCGAGCTGCTGCTTTGGCAGTTTCATCAGCTCTGCGATTCCCTACTGAAACTGGATCTGTTCCTTTAGTGTGAGCCGCACATTTGCACAATGCTATTTTACTTGGCTTTAAAATAGCTTGAAGTAACTCTTGTAAAAGCTGGGCATGCGTGACAGGTTTCCCTGTTGAGGTAACCATGCCTCGTCTCTGCCATTGCTTTGCAAAGAAAAAGATTGTAGAGAATGCGTACTGGCTGTCTGTGTAAATTGTAACCTTCAGACCTTCAGCCAGTATGCATGCTCTGGTAAGTGCAATAAGTTCCGCTGCTTGTGCAGAAAACTTGGAGTGGATACTTTTAGCTTCAATGATGTCCCCTTTTTGATTTACAATTGCATATCCTGAGCAAGTTTTCCCTCGGTCGTCTTTATAACAAGAACCATCAACATACCAGGTCTGGGAGTCAATGTCAGGTAAGGGCGTATCTAGGAGGCCAGACCTGGGTAGTTGTAGTTGCTCTGTCTCTTTAAGACAGTTGTGCGGTGTTCCATCTACTTCTGTTGGGACGAGAGTAGCTGGATTCAAAATCGTGCACCGCTTGATCTCAATGTGCGACTGAGACAAAAGTATTGCCGTATATGACAACTGTCGCGCTGGGGATAGAAAGTTCATTTTAGCTTGTAAGAGAAGTACGTCTACCGCATGTGGGACCAACAATGTTGTTGGATGAAACAACACTATGTCTGATGTTATTTCTACGGCCATCGCTGCAGCGCACACGGTTTGGACGCATGGGGGTAATGCTTGAGCTACAGGGTCTAACCTTTTAGAAAAGAACCCTAAAGGCTTCATTTTCCCTCCATGTGGCTGTAGTAGTACTGAGGTCATAAACCCATTTTTACTGTCAACAGTGAGAGTAAACGGCTTTGTGTAGTCTGGTAGTGAGAGAACTGTTGCTGACATTAGTAGATGAAATTCAACCAGTTTTGTAGCGAGACAGAGGTGCAAGGTCTATTCAAATAGACTGTAACTGTAACCGCGCAGTATGTAATCAGAGTTGTCACCGAGACAAAAGAGACGTATTACACCATAGGTCCGAGACGTTATCAATGTCTCCGGATTTTTGCGGTAGTAAACGAAAAATCATTGGCCAAAACCCCAAAGGGGTATTGTTTGCTTTCTAGTTTCCTGAATCTCTCTACCTTCTGCGGTTAGAGTGTGACCCAAGTAGTGCACCTCCGGTTGAACAAACTGAAGTTTCTGCTTTTTGACTTTGTTCCCTGTTTGAGCTAGATAATCCAGCAAGGCCAGAGTATCTTTCCTGCACTGTTCCTCTGTTTCTGCTGCGACTAGCATATCATCCACATAAGTGAGGATTTGACTTTCTGCGGGGGGATGAAATCTTCCATACACGCATTTATAGCCTGGGTAAAGATTGTTGGACTGTCAGCAAATCCTTGAGGGAGCCTCGTATAAGTATACCCTTGACCTTTGAACGTGAAAGCAAACCAGAACTGAGAGTCTGGGTGCACTGGGACAGAGAAAAAGGCATTACTTAAATCTATCACTGAAAACCATTTAGCTTTTGGATTTAGTGAATTCAACAAGGTGTGGGGATCTGGCACGGAGGGTGCCCGTGTCTGTACCGCGTCATTAACCGCTCGGAGATCCTGAACCATGCGCCATGATTCACCGTCTGCCTTTTTCACTGGAAAAATTGGTGTATTACAGGGTGAATCATCGCACCGCCTCAAAATTCCTGCTTTCAACAGATCTTGAATTACGGGTGTAATACCTGCTTCAGCTTCAGGTTTAAGAGGGTACTGTCTTAGTCTAGGACGATGTTCGGATTTGGGTTTTATCATAACTGGGGACGCTGTGGTTATCAATCCTACATCTGTTGGTCCCTTTGTCCACAATGTTTGAGGCAAAACGCTCAACAGTTTTTCATCATTCTCTGACAGAAGGATATCAGTGTTTCACCGTGCAGGCAAATCGTGCATTGCAGCTGACATCCAAAACTGTACACTGATAGCCTTCTTCCAGAGTTGCACACTCGGGCTCCCCTGCCACCCCTCCTCATCAGGTGGTTCATAATCCTCTGCTAGCTGGGCCTTTTTGCACAGGGGGCCTAACTCTTTCCAAGCCTGACTGTGCTGCTTTGCTAGAGAGACATGAGGTGTTGCTGGTACCCAATACTTTGATCTTAGCTCTGTGGGTAATGTGGCTGCACATACGGCAATCGCGGTTTTGTCAGTAAACACGTGCGTAAGCTTTACTGCGCAGTGATTCTGGCC